>APFE030382628.1:33433-69098 GCA_000404065.3 Pinus taeda | reverse complement strand
TTGGGCAGGTTGTGCTTCTGATAGGAAGAGCACTTCAGGGTGCTGTTTTGGGTTGGGTTCAGCAGTAGTATCATGGTTCAGCCAGAAGCAGCAGTCAGTAGCACTGAGTTCAGCAGAAGCAGGGTATATGGCAGCCAGTCTAGCTAGTTGTGAGGCCATCTGGCTTCGCAAGATGTTGTTTGGCTTATTTGGTCAGCCGTTGAGACCTTCAGTGATCTACTGTGATAATCAGAGTTGCATTAAACTCACGGAGAATCCAGTATTTCATGACAGGTCAAAGCATATCGGGATCAGATATCATTTCATCATAGACTATGTTCAGAAGGGAGCTGTGAAGCTTGAGTATATTTCCACTGATGAGCAGGTAGCAGACATTCTTACAAAGCCTTACCACGGGGCAAGCATGTTTACTTCAGAGACAAGATGGGTGTGGTGAGGAACACCTTCCTCGGTAAGAGGGAGTGTTGAAATTTGGTACCGGAGGACAGGTGGTTCCCTTAGGCTTTGATCTTTGGTCTAGGGAAAAGTGTCCAAAAGATTTTAATTTTTCTCCTAAAGTGACTTTATAATTTTTATAAAGTTAAAATCTAATTTAAAAGTGACTTTAAGTGATAAAGTTACTAAGTCTAATTTTAAAGTGACTTTTATAAAGTCAATGAAAAATTAGAAAGGAAAAGTGACTTGGGAAATAAATGACTAAGTGGGTCTTTATTAAAGTGGGGTGAATTAAAAAATAGAAAGTGAGATTTAAATGTGCATTTAATCTCAGCCATTGGATTTAGGGATCACCCAAAAGTCACTTGGATCACCCAAAAGTCATTTAGAGTTATATTAAAGGAGGAAAAGGAGGAAAAGATCACATTTGATTCAATTCTTTCATGAGCAGATTGAGAGAAGGAGAGCAAGAGAGCAAGGGAGATTTCTGGACAGTGAGCCGCGGAGTATCAGCAGCGGAGTTTTAGCAGCAGAGTAACAACAGCAAAGTTTCAGCAGGGCAGTTTTTCAGCAAGGCTGAGTTTCAGCAAGGCTGAGATAAGTTGTAAAAGTTTGCTTGCTGACTTTTGCTGAATATTTCTCTTACTGTAAAAAGACATTTTTCAGAAATAAAGAAGAGCTCTCAAACTGGTTTTCCCCAAGAGTTGTAGGGGGTTTTCCAGGGTCGCGTTGACAAAAAATATCAGTGTTTTAATGTGTTTTAATGGTTGTTTATTATTGCTGATTTTTATTTCTACAATTTCTAGCATTCTGTAAATTTTCCAGAATTTGTGTTTTCAGCAAATTTATTTTTTCCAGCTTATTGAATGTATGGTTATGAGAAAGGGCATTTAACTACATGGGAGAAATAAGGAGAAACTGAAAACCGGGGTGGGAAAACAGAAATTTTAACACTTTGATTAATCAATCCCTTGGGTTGATTAATTTAAAGGTTCATATTCGTAGGATAGAATATTATTCATAAGGTTTATAATATTAATCTTAGGGTTTAATATAAATCCCTTTGGTTTATAATCATGTTCAACAAGGGTCCAATGTCACATTGTGACAAAGATTGTCTCAATATGAAAATCTACAATGTTCAACTATCATCAACCATGGTCATTCATGGTCAACCATGGTCCAACATCACATTGTAACAAATATTGTCTCAATATGAAAATCAATCATGATCAACAATCTTCATTCATGGTCAACCATAGTCAAATCTTGCATTGTGACAAAGGTTGTCTCAAAATGAAAAACAATCACAGTTAATCATGGTACATATGAAAATCGATCATGGACAATCATGGTCAGCCATGGCCCAACATCACATTGTGAAAAATATTGTATCAATACAAAAATCAACCATGGTCAACCATCATCAGCCATGGCCAACCATGGTCCAATATTGTATTGTGGCAAAGATTTTATCAATATGAAAATAAGCCATGGTCAACTATGGTCAATCATGGTTAATGATCATCAATAGCCATGGTCATATTGTGACAAAGATTGTCTCATAGGCCAACATCACATTGTCACAACCATGGCCATCAATGGTCAACCATGGTTGACTATGGTCCAATGTCAAATTGCGATAAATATTGTCCATATGAAAATCATCCATGGTCAACTATGGTCCAGTGTCACATTATACCACAACCTTATGCAAAACAAACCATGTTAGCAAGTGGAATTTCAAGTGGTTGGATATGGAGTTGGGTGTGTTTCTTATATCCTAAGTTTCTACATTATTTTAAAGTTTTAGTTATCTTTTAATAATTTTTATACCATTTATATTGACTAAAAGTATTAAGTTTTCACAACTATAAATTAAATTTATTTTCTACCATTTGTATTGAGTTAAGAAGACCATAAATAGGAGTTACTAAATGGGAAACCTACACTTCTGGGACATGTGAAACATAGATAAGGACATGTGGAGGAGATTTTATGTTGGGAGAAGTGTCATCTTGATATGGGGCATCTGTAACAATGCTAGGTTAATTTTCCACGTAAATAAAATAAGACCAAGGTCATAGAACACATATTCCAAGATGAATGGTGGAAAGACATTATATTGGTCATCACTTGTGGTTTATTAATGGCTATGGAAATTGGAAAAAGAATTGGCAGAGGAAATATGCAATAATTAGAATTTATTTTTCGAAAATAAATGAAAATAAGAGAAAGGAAGGTGAAGAGATACAAATATGCATGCAAGGAAAATTAGAGAGAAAATGAAGGAAAATTTAAAAAAAAAAAAGGAAAAGGAAAGGAAGAGACTAAACATCAATGATAAAAAGGCACCAAAGAATCAATTGATATATTTTTCTCATTCCTTAATTAGGATCAATTGAGGACAAGGAATAAGCATTTGGACAAGCAAGCAAGGAAGGCAAGGTAGTTTAAGAGGAAGCTTGGACAACTGTAAGTAAGGACATAAATTAGTTATGGATTGCAGGTAATAGTGTACATGTGAGATTTAGCAAGTTGATTTTGGATTCATGGTATATGCATGTGCTTCTCTGTTTATGTGTTGTCATTGGCATGGATATGACCTAGATTGACGGTGGTTTCAACCTTTCCTTGCCATTTCGTGGATAGACATGGTGTTGTGGGTTTTCCACTTGTTTTCCTGATTGGTGTTGAGGTTCCCTATGACTGTGGGTTGGAAATTCTCTTAAAGCCATGGAGAAACTTGGATTGAGCTACTAATTCATGGATCCATAAGTTAGTACAAACACTCTGGAGACTTTGGTGGGTTGAGTTATTAGTCCCTGAAATCATAGTTGGAACAAACACTCTTGACACCTAGAAGGTTCTTTGTTGAGTTACTAGCACCTGGAGACCTAGATAACTTGGGTAGAGACTGATATGGTTGATGTTAGTAATTTTTGGACCATAGAGGTGGAATCACTATGGTTTAGGGTTGAGGTGGTTTGGCCTCTAGAATCCCTAAATGGTTTTGTTTTGGTTTGTTCCATGAGATCCCACATTCATGCTTGGAATATGCCACGGGGTGATTGGATGAAAGAGAGATTTGGTTCAGCCCAATCTATGGTCGGGTGGTACATGGAAATCTCTTACTTGGCTGGGGTTTTCATATGTTAATAAGATCTCTTTTCCTACTATGATTTATGAGCACTTGTAATTGTTATGATGTTGATATTATGGATAATTTTCCACGGTTTCCATTTTGTTTATATGCTGGTTATATGATATATTCTATCTATGGCTCTTGAAATGTGTTGATAATTACTTGAATAGGTGATGAATGCATGTACTAACAAGTGTCATTGCAACTAGCTAGAGAGGGCTTGGATCCTTCTTGGTGAATCTCATATGAATACTACCAGTTTATGATCATATACGCATTCATGACGTATAACTTACATGTTTACCATATGTTTGATGAAATGTCTGATGTGTACCAAGTAGTCTAGGGAAATTTCTTGCTTCAAGTTTGAATGTTTGGAATTTTTGTCATGTTAATTATGATTTTAGAAAGTTAAAAGGAGTTCTGGGTAGTGCTATGGAGGCTATTGTCAAAAGGTGGCATAGATCCTGAAACCGCATGCATAAGAGTGAAGGATTTAGGTCATAACCGAATGGAGACAAGCCCGTGAGTGTGGTTATAGGCTTCCAACCACACGGATGCAGTGTCAAGGGTGCAGTTATGAAGTTAGGTCAAAGAAAAAAGGTTCCATCTCAGGGATTATTCACTTGGGGTGGTTGTTGAGCTACTGAGTGATCCGTAGTCCTTGTGTGATGTCAGTAAGTGTTCAGCTTTTAGGCCCCACTTCCATAGCTGGAAGTTGGAGGTCGAGTTAAGTCATAGTGATACTCATCTCAATGTTTACCCTGTCAAGCTTGTGAATTTTGGTAAATTCGGGAGGAAACTTTTACAAGGTGGTATCTGAGCGAGGTTGCAAAACCAGACCTCGAGGTAAAAGTAGATTGTCATACATGTTTATATGTTTGTCATGTACGTATGATGGTTAATGGTTTTTATATGCAAGATTGTAATTATATTTCTATTGTGGTTACGTGCATGATAGATTCTAGTTGATTAGTGTGGTCATATGCACGTGCATCAGTTAGTCATGCATGTGAGTTAACTTGTTGATATATGAATTATGGTCATATTCATGATGATTATTGTCATTTCACTTAAGTTCTTGATATTATTATATATCATTTTAATATAGATTGGCTTATGTAGATGGTTATGGTTATGATATTCATGTATGATTTAGTATACTTGCGGTGTTTTATCGTACTAATTTGGACTCAACTAAGTAGATATGATTGCTATGCATGCATGTCAGTTGTTTATGAGTTTATCATGTAAGCATGTTAGCTAGATACTATTATGGATATCATGACCTCATTTATGTATGAGTTGATGTGATTGTGAAGTTGTACCACACTAATCTAGATTGATTGTGAATGCGAGATAACCCCCCGTGAAATAAACTAAGGTATATTTCGATTATGTCTCTATTTGGTTTATCTAACATAATATGTTGTTGGAAATACTTTCCAGAGCTCATTAAAAGAAAGAATAAGTTATTGCATTCATCCTTCAGAGTCTTTCATATTTGTAGAGATAGGGATAGTTAGGGATCAATCATGGACAGGAAGAAAGGAAAAATGAGGCATATGGTAGTAGGTCTCGATCATGATACAAGTTAGACAAGGATGATATAATCAGAGGAGGCAGATGGTTGGATACACGTGACAAGATAGGTAGTGTTTATGGGTTCCATTCCATTTCTATTTTAGAGAGATATCATAATTTTCATTACATTCAACATCCTTATAGGAGGAGTGATAAGTAGCATTTTCTAGAGGAGTTCTATGAGCTAAAGATAGGTTCAATAATAGATGATGAGTACACTAGAAGATTCCTAGAGCTATTCAGTTATGTGCCTTATCTCAGGGTTGGGAAAGAAATGATCCAAAGGTTCATCAAAGGACTCAAATTATCATTCAAAGATCATATTAAGTTTGATAAGCCTTAGTCATTGGAGGAAACCATAAACAAGTTGAAATATTATTATGAGCAGTCAAATTGCAAGCCTAAGTGTGAGCATAACTGGAAAGGGAATGACAAGACTAAATGAAGATGGTATGAGAAGAGAGGAGGATCTTATGATGCACATGATAAGGGAATGTGGCACATTACAATAATTTCAATGCAACTGAGAGAGTACATGGTCTCAACTTGTGGAGTAGCTTAGTAAAGGCAATGGAAGGGAACCATTGCAGTGTTTTACCCACAGTGTAGATCATTGCAAGAAGGATTTCCCTTTGTATAAGAGTAGTGCAGTGGATAATAGGTAGGTAGGTCCCTAAGCATCTATTATTGAGATGGAAGTGGAACCACGGTAGAGTTCAAGAAGAGCCTCAATGCATTTTGTAGCTAAATAAGCTCATGCTACAAAGTCAAGTAATAGAGCAAGCCAAAGTGCATGGAAACACTTTGGGGCCGAGGAAGCTACATGGTATATGGCTAATAAAGGGTAGGCATAACAAATGGTTTTCAGTTATGGGTAGATTCACCAAGGAATTGGAATCCCTTGAGATATGATATGTGCAAGTGTTCAGTTATTGGACAACATACTAGATACAACAGGTAAGGTAGTTGGTGTATTGTAATTATTTATGCATTGACAATTATTTGTTTATGGAAATATTATGTAGGGAATTACATGGCAAAAGGTCTACCATGAAATCTTGGAGAAGGCTCGAGTCAAGCTTTCCCTTGAAAACACTGGGAGCCATGGGGATTGAGTCATGGTGCTTGTTGAGAGTTTTTTTCTTTTGATGTTTTGTGATTTGTTTGTGCTTGATTTGTGGTTGTCATTGTGTCTAATGCATGGACATTCCACTTTGCTTGTGGTTTCGTATTTTTATTGGTTTTTCATCGTTTTCTTTTTCTTTCCTACTGTTCTTTCCTTTTATGTTTTGAGGGCCTTGGGAATTTTTTGGGAGAAGAGGAAAGATAATGGAGATTGAGAGAGTTTAATGAAACCCAACAGTTAATGTAAAACATGGATGAAGCCCAGTGCATGAGTAAAGGGAAGATGAAGGTAAGAATATGACAACTAGTTGGGTTGGTTAGGTCCATTAGGACAAATGGATGGTGGCATAACAATCATAACAAAGGTAACCACGAAAGGTGAGGTGAATGGAATTGAGGTATCAGATGGGTTGGCTATGTTGGGAAATGTTGTTCTCAATGTTGTGCATGTTGTGCCTAGATAAGGGATGTTCTCTTAACCTTGTCCTTATGGTTATTGGTGATTATGTTGTGATCTTGATTATGCTAATGTTTATATATATTTATGTATTAATTCCATTATCTGACAAGGTCTTTAGGGATCATTCTTGTGGAAGAATGATTGTTTTATGTAGGTGAATGGCATGAAAAGATTCCTAGTTTTATAAGGAATCAAGTGGGCAGAGTAGCCCTGGAATATCTATGAGGTTAGTATCATGTGGATATGATTATGATATTATGTACTTATAAATAAGCCTATGTTTATGTTATGGAAAGCAATGCTGAGGGATACATAAATGGAATGAAAGCAGTATGATCTACGACATGCTGCGACAAGCATAGATAGTGGAAAGAACCACAGACTCAGGACTTGAGTTGTGGATGCACATAGTAAGGCGTGGGGAAGACACTTGAGGCAAGGTTTCCTGGTAGAGACAGTGTGGTATCTATATTTGTAGTATTTTGTTGTGTACATATTGTACATGTGTTTTTTTGTACATGTCGTACATGTTGTGTTGTGTACATGCGGTATTGTGTAGTCATTGTATCGTGACGTGTATTTGTTGTGTTTTACTATGTATATGTATGTTTGTGGTGTTGTAAGCTAAGTATATGTGTATGTGTTATGTTATACACCATGTATAGGTGTATGAATTGTGTTATAGATAGTTTGTGGGTGTATGTATTGTGATTTACACTATGTGTATGTTTATATGTTGGCGATTGGTTCTTTAGATCCCTGGAGTACATGGATGAAGCACTGTAGGAACCTAGGATTCCTTTTAGGTTGTGGGTTAAGTGATTAGTTGCTGGAGCCTGAGGGTTGGGAAAAATTCTCTAGAGAACTAGAAAAACTTGTGTTCTCTGGAGGTTGTGGGTTGAGTTATTCATCCCTGGAGCCTCCAAGTTGGGAAAAATGCTTGGGAACCTTGGACAGGTTGGGTGAGACCAACCTTGAGTTGTTGATATCTAGGGAAAAGATAGTATAGTCTATGGATTCCCTTGTTGCTGATATTGAAGAGAAGAAAATGAACCAGGTGCCTGTTAGGTTTGGGAACTAATTTAGTGTGTGTATTGATTGAAGAGAAGAGAGGGCATTAGGTGTTTGCCGGATTTGGAAACTGATTTAGTATGTGTACCAAAAGGAAAAAGAAAAAAGGAAAAAGCAAAGAATCATTTGAAATATGAGTATCAATATTTCATTTCAGTTTTTAATAATGCACATAGTCTATGATTTGATTTATGATGGTTAAGATTTGAGCTAATTGGATGTGACATGTTTATACACAGTAATTTGATCAAAGAGATAATTTGACTTTTTGTGACAGGAAGTAAACAAAATTGTAGGTGTACCTTATTGATGAGCCATAAATTAGGTATGATTTAAATTTATTTCAATTCCTTTTTAGTTTGATGGAAATTATGTGCTTGGTATAGGAAAGCATGGAATTTCCCAGTTTGGGTGGTTGAAACTGACTACAAGAATTATGGGAAACAACAAAAGGAATTGTAACATGGAGCAGTATGTTAGTAAAACATTCAAGAGGAGGGCTATTGTGGGACACTAGTACTCGATAATGTCAATTGATTTTCATGAACATGATATGAATGGTATGATGGCTTTTAGGTAGGGATATTCCTCAGTTTCTAGACCTTCCGAAGTGAGGAAACCTTGTCAAGGGATGGATCACCTAAGGGATTGTGTAGTAGGAAGGGGATATAGGGGAACTTGGAAGGCTAGTGACTACATGGAAGAGGGTGAATGGATTTCCCAAGGGACTACATATTAGAGAAGGGAAGGTCGATGAATGAATTTTTTTGGTCATTAGCATTACTAGATGGAATCAGAAGCATACTGGGAGTGTTTCCTTGAACAACAAGTTCATAATTGTTCACTAAGGGAATAGGTAGCACAAGGATCATAGCATTATACATTAGATGCATGTTTGACTTTGGAAGTTGATTCTAGAATTCCTTGGAAGAAGGTGAATCCTAGTACTATATTTGAGGGCGGAGGTGTGAGCCTCTAGATTTTCATGTCCGAGATGAAGGCATCATATCCTTTTATTTTTTGGTTAAAGAAAATGTGCATATGTGTATATTATTGTAAATACTATGTAGAGTTGGATTTATAAAGCTCCATAGATATTATGATTATTTTCTTGTTTAAGCAAATTTGTATAGGTATATTTGTTTGTCATTGTAAATACTTCATTGAGTTGGGTTATAAAGCTTTGTAAGCAATATGGTGGTCATGCTTTTAGTGGTTAATATGTTTTAAATACTGCAACAATTTGCGTTATAAATATCTACAGGAAGTATGGTTTTCTTGTTATAAGCATCATTGAACACCGAGGACAATGTTCGCCCAAGGAGAAGGGGTTTGTAATAGCCTCGGGTTGATTTTTGATGTAAATAAAACAAGACCAAGGTCATTGGACATATATTCCAAGCTAAATGGTGGGTAGACATTATATAGGGCGTCGCTTGTGGTTTATTATTGGCGATGGAAATTTGAAAGGGTGTTGGAAAAGGCAAGAGGCAATAATTGACATTTATTTATGAAAATAAAGGAAAATAAGTAAAAAGGAAGGTGAAGAGATACAAATATGCATACAAGGGAAATTAGAGAGAAAATGAAGGAAAATGAAAGAAAAAGGAAAAAGGAAAGGAAGAGACTAAACATTAATGATGAAAAGGCACCTCAGAATTAGTTGACAAATTTTTCTCATTCTTTGGTCAAGATCAACTAAGGAGAAGGAATAAGCACTTTGACAAGCAAGCAAGGAAAGCAAGGTAACACCAGAGGAAGCTTGGATATCTGCAAGTAAGGACAAAAAATAGCTATGGATTGCAGGTAACATTGTGCAAATGAGATTTAGTATGTTGATTTTGGATGCATGATATATGCATGTGATTCTCTAGTTATGTGTTTTCATTGGCATGGAGATTGTCTAGATTGGCCATGGTTTCATCCTTTCATTGTGATTTCCTAGATAGCCATGGTGTTGTAGGTTTTTCACTTGTTTTCTTGTTGTTTCTGAGGTTCCCTATGGCTATGGGTTGAAACAAAAACTTTAGAAGTCCTGAAATAACTTAGGTTGAGTTACTAGTTCTTGGAGCCATAGGTTGGGACAAATGCTCCGAATCACTTGGTGGGTTGAATTATTAGTCCCTGGAGCAGCAGTTGGAACAAACTCTCTAGAGACTTGGAAGGTGTGAGTTGAGTTACTAGTTCCTGGAGCTCTCGATAGCTTGGGTTGAGACCGATCTGGTTGATGTTAGGGATTTCCATACCATAGAGGTTTATCACTGTGGTTGGCAGGTTGATGTGTTTTGGCCTCTTAAAGCCCTAATTAGTTTTTTCTTGGTTTATTCCATGAGATCCCACATTCATGTTTGGAATATGGTGTGGGTGTGATTAACCAAAAGAGAAATTTGGTTTAGCCTAATCTATGGTCATGTGGTATGTGTAAGTCCCTAACTTGGTTGACACTTTCATATGTTAATAAGAGCTATTTCCTACTGTGATTAATGATCACTTGCACTCATTATGATCTTGATATTACGGTTGATTTTCCATGGGTTCTATTATGTTTATATGTTGGTTATATGTTCGTTATATTATGTATTCTATTTATGTCTCTTGACATGTTTTGATGTGTATCTGAATGGTTGATGAATGCATGGACTAACAAGTGTTATTGCAGCTAGCTAGAGACGACTTGGACCTTTCTTAATGATTCTTATATGAAGACTACCAGCTTCTAATAAGATATGTATTCATGGCATGTAGCTTACATGTTTACCATATGTTTGACGAAATGTTTGGTGTGTACCAGGAAGTCTAGGGTAAGTTCTTGCTTCAAGTTTGAGTGTTTGGAATTGTTGTCATGTTAATTATGATTCTCGAAAGTTACAGGAAATTATAGGTAGTGGTTTAGAGGCTAGCCTGGAAATTTTGCACAGATCCTAGAACCACATGTGTAGAACTGAAGTATTTGG
The DNA here is from genome assembly GCA_000404065.3 of Pinus taeda. Lineage (NCBI taxonomy): Eukaryota > Viridiplantae > Streptophyta > Pinopsida > Pinales > Pinaceae > Pinus > Pinus taeda. The sequence goes on along the minus strand of APFE030382628.1, from coordinate 58,324 downwards.
GTCATAATTGCATGGAGACAAGCCTGTGAGTGAAATTATAGGCTTCCAACTACATGGATGCATTATAAAGTGTGCAGTTATAGAGCCAGGTCAGGGAAAAAGGGTTCCAGATTAGGGATAGATCACCTTGGGTGGTTGTCCAACAAATGAGCAATTTTTAGTACTTGTAGACTCCACTTTCATAGCTGGAACTTGGAGGTCAGGTCAAGTCATAGTGATAGTCATCTCATGTTTACCCTAGCAAACTTATGAATTTGGGAAATGTGGGAGGAGGCATTTACAACATCAGTTTGCATAACGACAAATGTGCAATCTAAACCTTTAGATATAATGCATTTTCAAACATGAGATAAAAGGTTATAAACTTTGGATTAAAAATCATAAAATTTGGAGAAAAGGTTATAAAAGTTGCATGTATGGTAGTATAACACTAGTTTCAAATTCTGGATACAAATTTATAAAAGGTACATGAGATTTTTGAAACTATTTATAAAAGTTTGTTTGATGTGCAAAAGTTTTCGAGCTTCACAATAAGGCTTCAAATCTTGAAATTTGAATAACTTTTTTTAATAGAATATGTTTTTTAAAAACATTGGTTAAATTGGCCATATAAAAATGGTCAACACAAATTAATACCGTTTCAATGACGAAGTGATAATTATATCCGTGTAGGGAAGAACTATTAAAATCACATTATATAACACAACCTTATGCAAAATGAACTAGGTTAACTTTCAACTAATTGGATATGGAGTTGAGCTTATTTCTTATATCATAAGTTTCCACATTATTTTAAAGTTTTTTTTAAATTTTTAATGTTTTTAGTTTTAATTTAAAAGAGTTCTTACAACTATAAAATAATTCATTTTCTACTATTTGTATTGAGTAAACTAAATTTACGCAAATGGATGTAAAATCATAAACATTAAAATATATTTGTTTTTAAACTCTTCATTGTTTTGGAAACCTTCCATAACAACTAGAACATTGATAGTTTATGTTCCCAAAGTATAAAGTAGCACACTTTTGGTATCTTTGATATTAAACAACTCATCATTGTTTTAGAAACCTTCCATAACAACTAGAACATTGATAGTTTATGTTCCGAGAGTATAAAGTAGCGCACCTTTGGTATCTTTGATATTAAACAACTCATCATTGTTTTAGAAACCTTCCATAACAACTAGAACATTGATAGTTAACTATATCCGTGTAGGGAAGAACTATTAAAATCACATTATATAACACAACCTTATGCAAAATGAACCAGGTTAACTTTCAACTAATTGGATATGGAGTTGAGCTTATTTCTTATATCATAAGTTTCCACATTATTTTAAAGTTTTAGTTAATTTTTAATGTTTTTATTTTTAATTTAAAAGCTTTAAAAGAGTTGTTACAACTATAAAATAATTCATTTTCTACTATTTGTATTGAGTAAACTAAATTTACGCAAATGGATGTAAAATCATAAACATTAAAATATATTTGTTTTTAAACTCTTCATTGTTTTGGAAACCTTCCATAACAACTAGAACATTGATAGTTAACTATATCCCTGTAGGGAAGAACTATTAAAATCACATTATATAACACAACCTTATGCAAAATGAACCATATTAACTTTCAACTAATTGGATATGGAGTTGAGCTTATTTCTTATATCATAAGTTTCCACATTATTTTAAAGTTTTAGTTAATTTTCAATGTTTTTAGTTTTAATTTAAAATCTTTAAAAGAGTTCTTACAACTATAAAATAATTCATTTTCTACTATTTGTATTGAGTAAACTAAATTTACGCAAATGGATGTAAAATCATAAACATTAAAATATATTTGTTTTCAAACTCTTCATTGTTTTGGAAACCTTTCATAACAACTAGAACATTGATAGTTTATGTTCCCAGAGTATAAAATAGCACACTTTTGGTATCTTTAATATTAAACAATTCATCATTGTTTTAGAAACCTTCCATAACAACTAGAACATTGATAGTTAACTATATCCATGTAGGGAAGAACTATTAAAATCACATTATATAACACAACCTTATGCAAAATGAACCAGGTTAACTTTCAACTAATTGGATATGGAGTTGACCTTATTCCTTATATCATAAGTTTCCACATTATTTTAAAGGTTTAGTTAATTTTTAATGTTTTTAGTTTTAATTTAAAAACTTTAAAAGAGTTCTTACAACTATAAAATAATTCATTTTCTACTATTTATATTGAGTAAACTAAATTTAGGCAAATGGGTGTAAAATCATAAACATTAAAATATATTTGTTTTTAAACTCTTCATTGTTTTGGAAACGTTCCATAACAACTAGAACATTGATATTTTATGTTCCGAGAGTATAAAGTAGCACACTTTTGGTATCTTTGATATTAAAAACTCATCATTGTTTTAGAAACCATCCATAACAACTAGAACATTGATAGTTTATGTACCCAAAGTATAAAGTAGCACAATTTTGGTATCATTGATATTTTACTGGTGATATCAACATATCATTTAACACAACCTTATGCAAAACAAACCATGTTAGCAATTGAAATTCTAGCTGGCTGGATATGGAGGTGATCTTATTTGTTATATCATAAGTCTCTACGTTATTATTTCAAAGATTTAGTTAATTTTTAATACCTTATTTTTCATTTAAAAGCTCGAGAAGAATGCTTACACATATAAATTAAGTCATTTTCTACCATTTATATTGAGTAAACTAAATTTATGCAAATGGATGTAAAGTCATAAACATTGAAAGTTTACTTTTTAGTCCTTGCCATCTGGCAATGGTTGGCATGGACTATAGTAATCAGTTTTTAGTCATTTGACATTACTTGGTCTTTTATTTTTGAAGTTTTTTTATTTCATGTTGGTTTTTTACCTTGTCATTCAACTTGATGGTCTTATTTGGCCTCTTTTCGAGGCAGAAGAGGCTGGACTATATAACATTTTGTGGTTAGGCCGTTCATTTTTAGAAATGTTTTCCAGTGTCGAACTAATATCAACATTAGTTTGATCTATTAAATTCTATGTATTATTATGTGCGAAAATTATTTTTTGCTATGGTTGTTGCAGTGGAGCTGTTGCAGTGGAGCAAAAACTTCAGGTTGTTGTAGTGGAGTGGCAACTTCAGGTACACATGGATGCATGCAGATTACAGGTGGATGCATGCAGATTACAAGTGGATGGATGCATGCAAATAAATTCACTCTGAGGGCTTTGAGGCTCAATCCACTGCTTAACCGACTAGATTTGCTTCAAGCTCTCTGTCTAGCTTTCGAATTGGATCTTTGGAAAAGAAACCTGAGGTAGATCTAAGGCTGCATAGAAGCTCAAAGATCTAACCATTTTAAGCTCACATATTTGAGCATTTGAGGAGTTTCAGAGTCCAATTTATTGATATAGGGACAACTCTTGGGGGAGAGGGGGCTATGGGCATGCCATTTTTTGAATGCCTTCGGGTACACTGTGAACGGTTTCTTTTTATGGCCTCTATCTTTCAAGGCTTTCTGTCAAACAAATACCTGAATACCTTACCTTGCTTTACAGCACTCACAAGCATCGACAAGCAGCCGCTAGACTGTGCACGACAAGCACCCACTAGCGCTCGTTGCCGACAATAATTCTAAGTTGCTAGAGTTTACTTGATGCCTTGATGCCTTGTTCTCTAGTTATATGAAACTGTGATATGAAGACTGCGAAGAAAATGATGAGGCAACTAGATCTCTTACCTTTTTTATGTTGCCTAATGTTGTTGAAGCCGACTGTTTCAACGCTTCCTCAATTTAAGTCTACTCCTGCCTTAATCAAAGTTTGCTCGATGTGCATCCTTAATGGAAGTGCTCCATTCTTCACTGTAACTAATTTCACTGACATTAATGGGAGTTTCCTCATTAACAGTCACAAGTGAAGACTAAGGAACAACAGAGGTGAAGACCTAGGAACAATAGTTGCACTACTGGGCATCCCATTTCCATTAATATAACCTCTTCCCTACATTCTCACACACACATAAGATGCCAACATGATTGTAGTCAGAATCCCAACTGCAATGGCTATTCCATACCCTAACCCTACTTTACTTACATTCTCTGGATCAATGAAGCTACTATTACTGCTCATCTCTGTTATTCTATTTTGGAACTGAAAGCTCTCCTTTCAACGTGAAGCTTTCCCTTCAATATTCATAGGAAAATAATCAATATCACCATGGGCATTCACCATTGTTGAAACCCTACATTCTAACAACCCCAGACTGTAGGTTATTAGTACATGGAAATTGGAATCAAGTGCGAGGGCAGGGTTGTCTTTTCTTGCTTCAAGCTCCAACCATGGGTCACCTACTCTGCCAGGCAGATCTTTAAGGCTTGATGAGACAAAGCACAGAAGGCCATGAAGTTGAAACTAGTGCACCTACAGTGGGCAGTTGTATTATCCTTCTGCCTCTTGTATTGACATATTAGCAGACATATTACCATGATAGAATGTGAAGTGGCATGGTTTACACCCTGCATGCTATGTTATGGAGAAGGAGGTGAGGCATGTGGCACTCATGGGAGGGCCCACATGGTCCATGGAGGTCTTTTTATTTTTATTTTTTAAAGAACTTTAATGAATTTGTGAACCTTATCTTTCAACTAATTCTTATTGTTGCAGAGTTGGTTTGACTTTCTTAGCGTTAGAGCTACCAGAGAAACAATGGTAGAATATTGTGAGATTGCAGTGTGGGGACAAGGATATTGCAACATATGTAATAGTTTCTTTTCAATGGCACATAACCTAAATTTAGGTACTCCTCTATTGTCCACACAGGTATGCATTCACTCTTTCTAAATGTCATATTCAGATGCCATATTTAGATAGGAACAAGTGGCCATTCACTCTTTCAAAATTCAGAATACTTTTATACAAATCCATACATGCATCGGATTCAGTTTTCATAAAAAAATATTTGATTCCCATCTATTTAAGTTCGTGTTTATTGTCATTGTTGTTGAAATGCATGAATGCATCCTATTAATTAACATACAGAGCCAGACACCTTATTTTTAGCTTATGGTACCTTTAACTAGATTTCTCATGATTCTCTTGATCTATGACACTTGCATTTGCAATGATTTCTTAAAATGGAGTGGGGTCGAGTTGAGTGGCTTGTATTTTTTTCTTAAGAGGCTATGAATTCCTATAGAAATAATCTTGTAAGTAATTGTATATTTTGAATGAGTAGTATATGTTCTTTTTTGGAGTGTATCTCTATCCCCTTGATGGTGCGTGTAATTATGGCCCTTAAATTTGTTATAGCGAGAAAAGATGGAATTCTAAGATTTTGTAAAGGATGGCGCAAATGTAGTTTGTAATAAACCTATGGCAATCATTTCTTACTGACAAACGTTTAAGAATCATATGGTTCAACAAGATTTCTGGCCTCTTTTTTAAGCGCAGTTTGTTCTTTCTCTCCATCATATTTTGGTAGCAACTTCAAATAATTATCTGGAAGGTCATGAAAGTTCTAAGATTAAGCCAAAGGTCCATATCTAGTTGTTGCCTATGGGCTAACCCTTTGTACATTAGCTCTTGGGTCATTTCTAGCCATTAGGTGTTTCAAAATCAATTTTTTTACTTCAAGTGGTACTAGAATACGAGGGCTTCTCAATTATTGAATGCAACTATTGTAATCCTAGAGGATCATACAACAAGGCCCCCTAATCCCTTCCACACACTGGAGGAAATTTTTTATCACATCTTTATGTATAACTGTATGGTATTTGTTATTCAATTAGAAAATAGTAAGATGCAAAAATATGGATAGACGTTATATAAAATTCTAGAGAGGGTGTATTTGTGGGTTATCTAGAGTTTGTTCGAACAATGTTATTAAGAGCTGAAGACATTTATTCCTTTGAAATTTTATTGATAATACGGTAACCAAATTATCTAAAGATTAAGTGCGGTGGTTCTAGTTTCAATATTACTTGCTTTACAATTAATTTCAGTTTTCTATTATAAAATGAGGGATAGTTGGGATTCTTGGACTAGAGAAATAAAAAAGGCAGTCGCTTCATTTTCCTCTAATAAAATGAAGGATATACATGAAAGAATATGAAAAAATTTCTTCTTACAGTCTGAGTAGTGAATCACATTATTTCCCAGTTTCAAGGGCACTCCTAGGAGGTCCGTGGTCTTAAGTGTTCAGATTCTGGTGAGCAACTTGCAAGTGGAGGTAATGATAATATCCTTCTCATTTGGGATGTAAACATCATCCTCATCAGGTAATCAATATCTCCATTGATGTTACAAACACCAAGCTTCTATAAAAGCTCTTGTATGGTGTCCTTTCCAAGCAAATATACTAACTTCCTGTTGAGGCACAATTGATCACTGCATAAAGCTTTGGTGGAACACACAAACTAGAGCTTGTGTCAACAATCAATACACAGATCTCAATAAGGCTTTGGAACACACAAACTGGAGCCTTTGTCAACAATTAATACAAGAGATCTCAGGTAAGGAATATAACTCTCAACTTCTTTGTTTCCAAATATTTTCACGTGGTGATTGGTCTTGACATCTTTTGATTTGAAAATCCCTGCAGTGGAATAGACATTAGAAGGAGCTCCTCAGCAGCCATCAATTCAGTAAAAATCAACTGTCTATGCAGTGGAACAAACATCATAAGGATATCTTGAGTAGCCATCAGAACGGACATAAGAAGGAGCTCCTCAATAGTCATCCATTCAGTAAAAATCAACTGTTTATGGAAATATCCTACTATGGTCAAAGTGGGTGAACTTATTGGCCACACTGCGCCTATCCTGCATCTTGCATAGATGAAATGTCTTTGAAAATAAAGTTGAAATCTGCCATTTATCTTGGCCTTAACTTCTATGAAGATTTGCAATATATCGCTTAGCATATGAACACTTGTGTATTTATATCTGATTATTTGCCTATTTATGTTTATATCTAATTCATTTGATAAATTTATATGCCTTATGTGATCATGTATATGTTCACTGCACCATTAACACCTTTGTCATCCTCAAAGTCATCAAATCGTTGTGCATAATCAATTAAAGTGACTTCAAAAACAAATTCATTATGAAGGATTACTGAAATAGTGTTGTGCTCTTATTTCACTTCACCCTTGTGACATGAAAGCTCACTTAGGCATCCATAAGACTGGTAGAAAAATAGAAAAATTACTTCCACAACAAGCATAGTCTATACAATAGTTAAGCTATCCATCTGATAAGTGTCTTCAGGAATTACTCTGACACTCTATGATTATATCCTTGTTTCCTCCTCTCAAGGCTGTAGACTTACTCTTTGTGCATTTTTCAGTGCATTATGATCATTTTCTCCATCTCTATCAAGTGTTACTCTTTAACTTTAATCATCCCAATATGTAGACCATTCTCCATTATCAAAATTGCCTATGGGGTGTGTCTCATGTGAAGATTTTTTTTAGCATAATGGTTTGCGCTTTGATGGCAAGAAGGCTTGCATGGTGGAATTTATGAAATTATAAAAGATCTTTGTAGCAGATAAAGGTCGAAGGTATTCATTGTCTATAACAACATGTCAAGAATCAATGTTTATTTTCAAGGCTTTAGGAATACACCATCATTAATAGCTACAATCATAATGATGACAATATCAGACTAAAGCTTCATTAGGAGAAATTTCTATAGCTTCAATGATGATACCTACATAGGAGGAAGGAAGTCGGTTTTCATTTGCAGAAGCCACAGGGCTTGAAATCAACATGTGGGTGACAGGAGGTGGATTCAAATAGAGGGGGCTCATCTAAAGGGTGAGTTTGGGCTACTGTTTGTTATAGAGTTGAGTTCTTGTCACTTCTTCCTTTGTTTCCTAGTGTCAATTTGTTCGACCAGTATGGTTGCTTGATCTAGGTGACTGATATGAGTGAAAGTAAGGCATCAATTAATATTCTCACTTGTTATATGATTTAGATTGATGTTTTTACTTATGTTAGCCGAGAGGGACAATCCCTCCCAACATGATTTCTCCTGAACACACCCAAATGCCGGAGTGTGACGTGAAAACCCTTACGGCGTTGGTGGGTCTATGAACTTGCTTCCTCACCCAGGAAGAATGACATTTTGGAATGGATTCTTGGCCTCTTCTACTTCTCCAAATATATTGGCTTAAACTACTTAGTAAAACAAAGTTTCTGTTGGTAGATTTGCTTGAATGTTATCTAGGAATCCTTTCAGATAAATCCTATTTTGGTTTTCTAATCGAAATTGGATGGTAGAAAATGCTATTCAAGATTTATTTGTTATTTCCAAAGTCTTGTTTTAGATGATGTTTACATTGGATCCCATATCCAACATGACATCCTATACTTGATAACCATGAATTTCAGCATCCATATTGAACTCCTAGTCGGTTTTGGGCTTCTTCTTACACTTGATCCACTAGGCTTTATTCTCTGGAAGTGGGGAATAAATGGATTCCTCATCCCCTCCAGTTATTAGCTCATTAACAATGATCACAACTTAATGTATGGAAAATCTTTCAAATGCACACTAGGTAATGAAACTACAAGCAACTTATCAATATAACATGCTTATTATTGGATTAGTTCATATCCTTCTACCCTTAGAACAAAGGTTAAACACATGATGCTCTTAACATAGGTAATGCTTGAAAGGTGGAAGTGACACGGATTGTACACACTATATAGCTATATCTACGTAATGAAATGTGTTTGGAATATGTATAAGGCTTTAGTCTTGTTTGTATATCGTACTCTTTCTATTCATGGGATTGCCTCTACTAAAGTCTATTAGAACTACTGGTATTACAACTCATTATTGATATCATAGCAGTTAAGAGCTTCTCTATGATCACCATTAACTCATACTAGTAACATTGAACCTTGTGAGCCCATTCATGAAAGCAGGAGATAAGTGAAATTCCACTGTAATACTAATAATGTGTCCAGTGTGCTCTAGTTATTCATACCAATATTGTAAGCTTCTCTAAGAAGTTTATAGCATAAAATAAGTTGTTAGCTATATTAGGGATACTATGTTCTAATATGGTACCTTATTTGCACATCTAAAACACACAAGCTTACAGACACATGAAACCATTTGTATCAAGTGTGCTTAGTAATGTGTTCAGTAGGAAGGAGATTCACTCCAGCCAAAGCTTCCTTGACACTTTTCACAGCCTCCCAAGAAACTTTTCTACTCTCTTCTATTGCTTCCATATAGATGTTTCCAACTACTCAGTGAAACCTAACAATGGACAAGATCAGAGGACATGAATAAGTGATTGTAACTTCAATATATGTGATTAACTCACTCTAATTGTAATAAAGTTTGTGTTGTTAGGGGGCAGAGTGTATTGATAATGTATGGACAGTCTTTGAAATCTGTATCATTTCATCCCATAGAATAACAAAATTCTTTGCTTGCTAAATATGACATCTTCTATATATTGTACTCTTTCTATTCATGGGATTACCTCTACTAAACTATATTAGAACTACTGGTATTACATCTCATTATTGATATCATAGTAGTTAAGAGGTTCTCTATGATAATCATTAACTCATACTAGTAACATTGAACCTTGTGAGCCAGTCCATGAAAGAAGGAGATCAGTGTAATTCCACTGTGTTAATACTAATAATGTGTCCAGTTTGCTCTAGTTATTCATACCAATATCATAAGCTTCTCTAAGCAGTGTATAGCATAAACTAAGCTATTATCTATATTAGGGATAATATGTTCTAATATCGTACCTTATTTGCATATCTAAAACACACAAGCTTATAGACCCATGAAACCATTTGTATCAAGTGAGCTTAGTAATGTTGCTCAGTAGGAAGGAGATTCGCTCTAGCCAAAGCTTCCTTGAAGCTTTTTCACAGCCTCCCAAGCAACTTTGCTACTCTCTTCTATTTCTTCCATATAGATGTTTCCAACTACTTAGTAAAAGCTAGCAATGGACAAGATCACAGGACATGAATACGTGATTGTAACTTCAATATATGTCTTTAACTCACTCTAAATGTCATAGTTTGGTGTAAAGTTGGTGTTGTTAGGGGGACAAAGTGTATTGATAATGTATGGATAATCTTTGAAATATGTATCATTTGATCCCATAGAATAACAAAATTATTTTCTTGCTAAATATGACATCTTCTATGTCCCTTGTCACATTTATATTTAACCTTACATCCTTTCTTATACTACTTTAACTGAGGCTTATGCCATTCATGTTTATACCCAAATACTAGTTCTATGCAGAAATTGCTTGTCTACAGCTAGAGTGACTTCAATATGACTGCCCTTCAGATGGAGACCTGATTCATTCAATAGCAGCTTGTAACTAAAACTTGTTGTGCTCAAGCTTGTTTTGTTATGCAATTAAGAACAAATTGACTTTGCTATGATACCAACCTTTTTCATCAAAGTGGTCAAAAGCAAAAAATAGCTCTACAGGTAGACTACACTTCACATGAAGGCTTGTTTAGTTGTGCACTGGGTCATTGGAATTCTCTTGCCCCCGCTTGGTGAGATCTGTGCATTCATTTACAAAATTGGGATTAGTTTTCCCAAAGTTTGTTACATACCTGGATGTTGTAGTTCAATATGTCATGATACTCATAATCTCTCCACAATTGTAAGTCACACGTTTTCCTATACAATCTACAAAAGAAAATCATGATGACATGATACTCAACATGTAATGATTGCTTACTGAAAATAAATTGCAAACTTAGTAACTCTATAAAATATCTATCCACTTGCAAAATGGCTTCATCAATTATCTTTAGTTTTAACCATATCATTTGATGCCAAATCTAGGGTAGCAATGCAGGGCTTGTAACAGTTTTATCTTGTGAGGGCTAGGCTTCTACCAGGTCCAGTGAGGTTAGTCATGACCATAAATAGTCAGGACCAAACCGGGTTTCATCAGCATTTTCCCTGCCTTGGTTACCTTCCCTCGAGGGTTGATACTTTATTTAAACATTGCTTAGTATTCCTTTGAGAATTCACATAGGTGTTATAGCTCAAAATCTCACTCTTGATGTTTGTGATGCTGCACTCATGGCCTAGGGCAACCCCTCCTTCCAGACCTGGTCCAAATACTTAAAAAACAATCTTTTACTCCCTATACGTGACATTGCCCTGAGCTAAACGCGTGTGTATGCGAGTGTGTGTATACCCAACTCGCGTATATATCTTAAAACACTTAAAAAAAATACTTTTCCTTAATTTCGAGCGGATATCACGAGTTTTACCTGTTGATTACCTATTAGTGCCCATGGCCCAACTGTTCCTAACGAATTCCCAACTAAAAAACTACTTTGGGAGAAGTATAAAAAGGCTTCAATGGGAAGGCCTAAGGAGAAGAGAATAGCGAGACAAATTACTCTGCTGAGATTATCCCTAATTAGGTCTAAAGATCCCTGTTCTTCCAACACTTCCCCCATTACAGGAAACCCTTGTTTCCTTGAGTTATGGTTTCTTTTCACTAGTTGAAATATCCTTGTGTGAGTCTTGGAAGGATCCTTTTGAAGACTTGGGATTGGATAGATCCAGAGGACGGTTCTGCTTGGAGCCAACAAGAGGAAGATTCAGGTGATATCATTCCTTTCTTTACTTTAGTTATTTACAATAAAGAAACACTTGTCTTGTTCTCGAAATCAATCTTCTTCATGCTTATGATGTTTTTATTATAGTTTGTATATGAATAGTTGTTTCAATTATATAACTAAGTACCTTTCAATATGCTATGAAGTTGATTTCTTTATGATGCTTGGTCCATATACTGCTATGCTTCTTTGAATTGGTTATTTTGCAGGTTGAAGGATCGAAAGGAACTCCAAGAGGGTTTGGACCCTAGATGGATCTACTTGAGCAAAGGACCCCCAGGTGCACCTCTCTTCACATAGTTTTCTTATATTAGTATCATGACTACGTGGAATGCTTGTTTTTCATTGTAGATAACCCTCACTCTGCTAGGGTACTGACCCAAGACCCTAGGGGACTTTGTCCGTCAACAATAGGGTAGGGACTAGCTATTGCACAACCCCTCTTATTTATTTATGCAAATGGATGCAAATTCATAAACATTGAAAGCTTAATTTTTTTCACAACTCTTCATTGTTTTGGCAGGTTTCCATAACAACTAGAACATTGAGAGTTTATGTTCCTATCTTCCTAGAGTATAAAGTAGCAAAATTTTGCTATCATTGGTATCTTATTAGGGATATCAGCATATCAACTATAGTATATTTGAAAATTTTCATGTTTGACATATTTTTCTAATTATCTACCGTTCCAAAATAAACAGGATGGAAGAACTTGGTCACATGGGAATCATTCTTTCTATAGAATGGATTTCCTTTAACATTGGGTTGCTTTCACTTTAATGATGGACGAAGGGGACAGGAAAAGAGATAGTTGTTGATATGTAAATTGGGTGGACGGTTCTCATGGTGTCTCGACAATTGGAAATGACACACTTCTTCCATTATCTTGTCTTTTTTTTTTTTGTAAATTTCGTCCACGTATTTCTATTGATATCAAAAAGTATTACATAAGATGTTACATTGGGAGATCTTCATTTGATCATCTAACCTGAAGGATCTAGATTATTAAGAGTCCACCAATATTACCATATGCATAGAGGAAAATACTTTTAACTAAGTTTACAAAAATTAACTACCTTACATAAAATACAGATGATTGTGGTTTGTACACATATAAGAAATCAAAGTAAAGATGATATAGGAGAGAAGCTACAAAGTCTTGCAAAACTACTTTCGTTATGGACATTTTATTCCAAAATGATTACTAGCAAATGTGAAGAGGTGTTTGCATGTGTGGTGTTCATAGGAAGATCAAAATTTGCATGAATAATGCTGAGAGGCGTAGTGTTAATGACTCCTACCTCTTCTTGAAGTTCATTTGAGTCAATGTCTAATTCTGAATCCATAAAATGTTCCACTCGACTCAATATTACCACCATATCATCAAGATTATACCTCATACCCCACAATGTTCTTTTAATATCCTCTTAGCCAGTCAAGATTTTGTAGTTATCAAATTACCTGTCACGGATGACCATGCTAACAACGTCTCCGTTTAATGTTGTTGGGTGATGGAATGAATAAAATAAAGTCCTCTTATCTAAAACTTTCCTATACTAGGAACCCATTTGGAAATGCAGACACCTATTTCTAAATCACACAAGTATTTGTGATCCTCAAATTACTTAGCTTCCAGATTTAAATTTTCCTTTCTAACCTCAAGAGGGACAACATCAAAATAATTTGCAAATGATTCACACTCAAAAATATGCTTGTGTCTTGAAGATACCCCAAGTGCACCACCCTAATGGGTGGGTAAACTTTGGAGTGGATACATATAGTACCTACAAACAAATTGCACAATGAAAAACATAGTGAAACGAGCAACGACCTAACAACCGACCTACCAAGAGTGAAATCCAACAAGTATTTGAAATGAAAAATTAACTCTAAAAAAATAAGAATATGTAGGGAAGTGGAAGAGGAGTAATTGGTACTTGTCACAAACCCATATTGATGACTATCCAAGCTTCCCAAATCCCCTAAATATTTGTAAATGTAGAGTAGACATAATTAACACAACTTTCACAACCCAAGACTGAGAAATACATAACAAGTTTCAGAACCAAATTGAGAATGTGTCGGGGCACCAAACCGCACATATGAGCACTAGATAGCTAAATGAAATCCTGACAGAGTTTGAGGTCTGGATGGACGTCGAGGGTAAGACTGCAACCAATTTAAAGGATTGACTAGTCCCCAAGTTGTGTAAAAAGAGTACAAAGAACATTGACTCTTGAGAATAGAAAGAACACAACCATGTATAGCTCTTAAATTCTTATTACAAATGACTACAGAACCTTATTAAACCCAACAATGAGGAAGACAACGATGCCGCCCTAATACGACCAGTTGAGGGTATGTAATTCGAAATTGACCTCTAGATGCTTTTACCCATATATCATGTAGCCACCAGATGAGAATAGGTGCATGAGCATATAGATGAAGAACAACCACCACCATGATGAAACAATCACCTTTCTTCCACCCTAAGGGAAACGTAAAGCTTATATAATACACTGCAGGCATGATGAGACAAGTATAATGAATGAGGTGATCACCATACACCCTACAAGACAAAGGCTAAGTGTGTAGGTTGAACTAGAGTTCAACTATCCCGAGGCATTATTGCATAATGTGCTCACAAATGAGATTTACCTGCTTGTCAAGTAGTTCCCTTCCTATAGGGAATCTTCTATGGGAGGAGCATGCCATATCAAAGTAGACAAAAAGAGTGACTTTATGCATGATCTCGTAGCAAGTAAAATCTCTGAATCCCAATTGCAAGAAATTAATTTGAGAGTACCTAGGTAGGTCACCCGAAGTACTTGAAGCATGGATACGACATGCTCATTCTATACGAGGCCAAATGTAGGCCCTGGCTCTACCATCGAGGGTTTTCATTCCTTTAGCCATACAAAAAATCACACATGTTAATTATAACATTGATTGGAAAAATGAAGTTATGCAAGATCCTTGTGACCATATTTGAAGCTATCTTATCTAACAAATCTTTTATAAAGACTTAAGAATATGAGGTTTTCCCTACATGAAACAAATGCTTCTTTAATTAAGTACATGCATCATCTTCACTTCATTCATTAGAGAGACAATCTATGGACTTGACCTTAGTCAACGACATCAAATTTCTATGGTCAGTTTCATTAAACTACATTTGAAAAATATATGGAATGGATTCATTTTTGTTTTGCTTTTTTTTTGGTCAAGTAAGAATGGATCTTTCTATTAACTGAAAAAGTACATTACATATGTTATAGGGTAAACCAAAATTCCTTTCCTTTACCAAAATATTGTCCACATAACCTATCAGAAGCGTTATTGTCTTTAAACCTTTAAAACTCAGAACCATTCTCTCTATCGGAAAATAAGGATTACACAGGAAATACATAAAACCCGACCCACAACCCATAAGGTCGGACTTCAAAAATAATACATCCACGACCATAAAAAATGGCAGGTCCACACTTCCGGTGCATCGCCCTCCCACTGCACTCACTGAATCCATCCCTTTCAATGATCCAATGGCTAACGTCGAATTGCTAAATCGTAAATCAGTGAATCGCAAAACCAACTCCACCTCCTTCTTCCTAACACTGAACAATCCACTTGCATGAACGAACCACCACCATTGATCTACCCTTCGTGGAAAGGTAGCATGAGGATTAACTACCCAAAAATTAGTTTCCTCTCTCCTCCTCATTTCTACATGTCACATGAAGAGTGGAATCGGAGGCCAACCTTGAAATACTAGTTACCACTTAGACCCTGCCTGAAATACCACCTGTGGTTCAAGAAACCATTTCCACACTAATTAATTTGCGCGCTCTTCCGCCAAGTGAAGACCTTCAATCTATCCGATCAGATGGTTCTCATTCCTTCCTGCCTACGCCGTTGATCTTCTTCTTATCGATGGATTTGCGCTTAAACCCCAGTTTCTTTGCCATACTCCGTTTAACACACAGACACTCATAGATAACAATATTTCATTAATCAATGTGTCTCCATCGATCCATACAATGATCAATGGTCGATTAAACCTGCAGCACTTCTAGAATTGGTCCTCACACCACTGCATCCTTGGTCTTCCTCCGTTGATCTCAACCTTCCACTCAAATCCAATGGAATACTAATGCCAATACAATCTTCGGGTTTCTGCCAAACAATAGGCAAACAGTTTAGGCTTCCTTCTCCTCCCACCTATCTCCTAATCCTCTTCGATCCATCTTGTCAATCCATTGCTCCCTATCTTTGGCAGCCTGACTGAGACAGTCCTCTAGCAGTTTACCTGGGGGTAACAACTCACAAACGTGTCGAGTGTCCCTTTCCTTATTAGTCACTCCTTCATTTGCCAAACGATTAGCTAACATGTTAGCTTTTATTTTCACGTGGACAAAGCTTATAGTTTTTAAGGTTTGCAGGTGGGTGTAGATAAGGTGAAAGACCTACGAAAGCCTCCAGTGTTTCGACACTTTATCCAGTGATGTACCATTAAATATTTTCTTGGCCGCTCTAATAATCAATTCTGAATCTGCTTCAATGATGACATTATGTGAATTTGAATCCACCAAGATTTCCAAGCATTTCTCTAGGGCCATGAGTTCCTCCATGTTATTAGTGGCCTCCGCTAAGTGGCCATGAAGGATATTCTTTATTTGACCCTGTTCATCTCTTATAGCACCCCCAAAACTAGCTAACCCTAGTTTTCCCTTAGAAGTTCCGTCTATGTTGACCTTTAAGAAACCATGTGGAGGAGGCTTCCAAATATTTATGTTTGTATTTGTCTGGCTCACACACTTGATTATGCCCTGTGGGCTTATAGACTGGAGACCCAAATGTAGTAGAATACTCGCATCTTGGGGCAGAGGAGGGTCCTTAGGAAGTGTCCTCAACAAGTTACTGACTGTGTGTTTGAGCTGCCTTAAAATTTGGTCAATTATGTGTTGGGGCTTGCTTGCTTTATTCTTGAAGATCTCACTAGTGCGCTCTTTCCAAACATTCTAGATGATAAATCCTGAAACCAGAGTCCAGGCTTTATTAATGATTTCATTCCCTGAGAAATTTTTCCTGCAATTCTTCAAAGTGTTAGAGATGTTGAGTCTATCCCTATCAGTGTACCTAAAGATTGAGGCCACCCATTCCCACACAGTGGAGGTGAAAGGGTAGAGGTTGAGAAGGTGATCCATCATTTCCTCTTTTGAGCCACAAAGGTAGCATTTTGGATGGTCTAGTCAAGCTTTTTTTCAAGAGATTCTCCTAAGTTAAGATTTTACTTTGGTGACCTAGCCAAATAAATAACTTTATTTCATTCAATGGGGGCTCGACCAAAGATTCTTCCAAACTTGATCAGGGTTTAGATAGTTAAATCTTGTAACTATCTGTTTAGCTTCTTTGAGGTTAAATTTTCCTTCGGTGTTCTTTCCCCATCTTAGTTGGTCAGGCAAGGAGGATACCAGAATCCTCCTATGTTTTACATCCCGGGTAAGAGAGTCTACCTAGGCCTTCAGAGGACTCTCTTCACTGTGGCCTAGATCCTTCCAAGTTCTCAATTTTCCATTGTTCCTATCCTGGTCCTTGAAGTCTTTTACCATAAGTAGACCTTTGTTGTTTGTGTCATTCTTGTGAGCTGCTAATTCATCCTTATACAAGTTGGGTTCGTGTTGCCAGTTGTCCTCCCAAAATCAAGCTAGGTTCCCAGCTCGAATTTCCCAGAAACTACGTTGTTGAACAATAATTTTATTTTCCCATGCAAGGTTCCAAATGTGGGAGCCCTTAAAATGCCCTCACATTCTAATGTGATCCTTCTCCTACCAATGCTTGGCATATTTTTGTTTCCAAAGCTTAACCCAGGGAGTTTGTGATTCCTTGATCCACCTCCACCAGAGTTTAGCTCCCAAAACGTTGTTGATGGTTTCAGGATCATGAAACACTAAGCCACCATGGCTCTTGGGTTTATAGATCTTGTCCCAGGCAACTAAAGCCCATTTCTTTTTCTCTTCTCCTTTGCCCCATAGAAATTCCCTTTGTATGCTCCCGATCTGTTGCTTAATTCCTTTAGGAGTAGGAAGATTTGAGAACATGAACATGGGAATGGTCTGCAGGACAACCTGTGTGAGCACAAGGCACCTCGCCAAATTTAAAAACCTGCATTTCCATTTTCTAATCTTGTCCTAAAGTTTATTTATAATTGGATCCCACACTTCCTTGATGAGAGGTCTATCTATGAGAGGTATGCCCAGATACCTGGAAGGTAGCTGGTCCCTTTGAAACCCAAGAATTTTGGTGATATTTCTTTGAATAGAAATGTTAGTGTTAAAGAAAAAAAAAATTGATTTGTTGAGGCTTACCTCTGTGCCAGTAACCGTAGAAAAGTCATTCAAAATATGTTTAATCATTCTGGATTCCCTAACTGTGGGTATGCCCTGCAGCATTGTGTCATCCACAAATTGTTGATGAGTGTTAGTTGCTCCATCCAAGGTGAGTTTGATGCCCTGGATTCTTCCTTTAGCATTTGCCATTTTAATTGCTCTGCCTAGCCCTTCCATCATAAGAACAAAGAGGAAGGGTGAGAGTGGATCCCCTTTTCTGAGACCTCTGGAGGGTGTAAAGAGTCTTAAAGTATTGCCATTAAGCAGGATGGAGAAACTAGTCATGGTAACTAGTGCCATAACCCATCTTATCGAGTTTTGGTCAAAGCAAAAGGCTCTTAGAATTTCCATTATGTAAGAACAACTTAGCTTGTCGTAAGCTTTCACTAGGTCTAGTTGAATGATCATACTAGCTTGTTTGCTACTTTTGAGAGAGTGAACCACCTCATGAGCTTGTATGATATTATTGAGGACTTTTCTTCCTTCCACATAGCACGTTTGCTCCTTTGAGATGAGAGTTGGTAAAAGGGGCTTAAGTCTATTGGTGATCACCTTGGAAATAATTTTATACACCACATTACATAAAGCTATGGGTCTGAAGCCATTTAGAGTCATGGCTTTTTCTTGTTTTTGGATCAAAGCTATGAAGGAAGCATTAAAAGCCTTCAGAACATTTTTGGATCTTCTTGAGTCTTCCCCCACCTCAAGGATATCCTGTTTGACTATTTTCCAACATGCTTTGAAGAAGTCTACATTAAACCCACCCAGGCGTGGTGCTTTTCCATTTTGCATTTCATTGATCACTTCACTGACCTCCTCTTCCGACACTAGCCTATTAAGATTGTGGTTATCTTCTCTGGTAACCAACTAAGGGATATACTGAGTAAAATGGTAGATGAATGTGTATCTACCCCCTAGAGGCTCCTCTGCAATACTGAGGAAATGTCTTTGTGAGAGACGATTTCTCTCCCTTGAGATTCTTTTAGCTTTGTGATTCTGTTATGTGCCCTGTGATCCATTGTTGATTTATGAAAGAACTTCGTATTTCTTTCTCCCTCTCTAATCCACTGTATCTTTGACTTCTGTCTCTAGAAAATCTCCTCTTGTAAACACCAATCTTCTAATTCTTCCTGCAAAGAATCAGCGAGCTTTTTCCGTTCCTTGGTAAAGCCCTCTGTGATGTTGATCTGATTGATCTCCTGGAGCTTCTCCTCAACTTCTATTTTGGCTTTGAGATATTACCAAATTCGTTTTTTTTCCAACCTTTAAGCTTGGATTTGATATGTTTAAGTTTCTGTTGGAGCAGGAACATTCTAGTGCCTTGAATGTTTAGATCCTCTCTCCACCATTTGTCAATATTACTGGTGAATTCAGGGTGAGAGAGCCAGGCATTCTCAAACCTGAAAGGTTTGTTTCTTGGTGTACCCATAAAAGTGGCTTCAAGCTGTACAAGCCAACGATCTGAACCTCCAAAGGGAAGAATAGAAGATGTTATGGTAGGGCCTAAGAGAAAGAGGTCCTCTAAGATAATAAATCTATCTCGTCTAGATGCGACTTATGAAGCCCCTCCCCTTTTGTTGTTCCAGGTGAAGGTCCCATTTATTGTTCTAGAGTTCACTAACCCCATGTTCATTATGAAGTTATGAAAGTTTATGGAGTCTCTACTTAGCTGTCTGGTGTCACCTTTTTTCTCTGTAAGAGATCTTATCATATTGAAATCTCCTGCAACGATCCAGGGCATATTAGGGTGGCTTCCTCTTAGTTCCTCAAGGGAGGTGAGAAGCTTGAGTTTGTCTTCTTGCTTTTTAGGTCCATAGACATTTGTGATCATGTATATCTCCTTATCACCTAAAGGTTGATAGACCAAAGAAAGATAGTTCCTAGATGCCTCAGCATCTAGGATTCTAAATTTCTATATCCCATAGCATGAGAATCCCCCCAGTTGAGTTTTTTTCTTTAACCTCTAGATACTCATAATTTATTAGCCATTTATTATGAATTTCTCTAATTTTATCCATCGAACATTTTTCCTCCTGAATAAAAACCATATATGGCTTTTCTTCTTTTATTCTAGTATTTAGATTTCCTTGTTTCCTTCTATTTCCTATGCCTCTAATATTCCAGGTTGTGATTTTCATTAAGAAAGGTTTGTAAAGGAGTAACTGGTGAGCTCTTTCATCTTACCTAAGTTAATCAATAGTTTCCCACATTCGTTCAGCGACTCCTTTTGTCTTTTTCTTCCTCTTTTGATGCCTGGATTCTTTGCAGATTGTGCTTGTGTCTCCTCCATCATTTTGACCCCTCTATGTTCTTGGCTTTCATGATTTCTTTTGACTCCAATTCCCTTCGATTGTGATCTCCATAGGAAGAGCTGTTGAACCCTACCATATTCCTCTTTTGGTAGGGAGTCCACTCCTTTGGTCATCCCTTGTTCCACAAATTTCCCTAGATCAAGATTTTCCCTATCTAGAATCTTATGTAGTTCATGGTATTCTGTTCTCGCCTCACTTGGAGTCATCTCATGGTCCCTATTTATCTCCATAATGTTTTCTATGATATCTTGCATGTTGTCATCCCTTTCCTTCTTAGTGATAATGTTCTCCATTTCCTAGTTTGTTTCTTTGTTTCCTTCTTCTTCTTCTAGGATCTTAAAGCTATTGTGGCTCGGTTGTCTTTCCTCATTGAACTTCTTTTGTGACCTATTTCTGCCTTTCCCTTTGCCCCAAACCTTGGTAAAACCCTCAGGATTTTTATCCACAGTGGTTTTCACATTTCTCTCGATGTTGTTTTTTGGGCAGTCTCTATATAGATGCCCATGCTCATGGCATTTGTGGCACCTAAATGGGATGTGCTCATAGTCCACCACCTGTACCCATTCTTCATCATATACTTCTAAAATTATTGCGTCTGGAAGTGCTCCAGAAAAGTCCATTTCCACACATATCCGGGTGAAGGAGGTGTATTTTCCTTTCAGAGTCGCATCTAAGATCTTTAGAAAATTCCCCAGTTTGTTGCCTATAGTTTTCAACGATTCCAGTAGCCAATAATCTAGAGGAAGGGGGTATAGTCTGATCCATACCGGTACCGATGTAAATGTCTTGCGTTCCGGAATAAAGTTCATCATCCATGGCCGCATGTAGAGGCCTGTAGCAGCATAGAAGTAAGGTCCTCCTTTAAACACTCTGTCTTTATCCTCTAGACTTGTGAATACTATTGTGAAGAAGCCCTTGGATTCCAGATGAAGGTGTATTTCCCCCTTGGGCTTCTAGTGGCTCCTTATCCATACATGCATCGCCCTCTTTGTCGACCATATTCCCATGAATTTGCAGATGATCGAAAATTTCGTCATATGATCCCAATGCATTTGTAGCACAGGGTCGTTCAAGATGACTCGAGGAATGATGTTCGACTTAGGTTTGCAGACCCCAATTGTCCTTATAGAAGTAGGTTTTTGACTGCTATCCCCTTTCTTCGTTTCTTTACTAGCTCCTTGCTGCTCCCCTTCCTATTCATGAGGTCTATTTCCTCCCAATATGTCCGTGTTACTTGCCACTGTTGCCTTCTCCAGAGGTTTCTTCAAATGCTGCTTTCCCATGTCCTTGCTTCTATTCGTAACTACTTGATTGTAGGAGGGAGCAGCACTCCCCCCTGCGCGTCTCGCCATGGTGCCTAACGTCAAAACCCTAACCCTAGATCAGGTTGCAAAGCCTCCTGCGCATTCCATCCAATGTTCCTTTTTTTTCCAATAATCAATACAATATCCATCATTGGATTCATTTGTGTTTTACATTTTCACTTTCTATCTGTTTAAATTTTTATTTTTATTTTGTCATTATATATATTAAGATAAATATAAATATATAAATATTTACTGAACTATGGTTTATAAAAATTTGAAAAAATTATTAAAAGCTTTAAATTTTATTTTTATAGAAAAAAAATCAACCGTCATCATTTTAAATAACTTTAAAAAATTAATATTATTAAAATATTTTGAAAATTCAATAACATAAATAAATTAAAATGAATATTATTAAAATATAGTATTCATTATCAAATTAATTCATTCATCGTCATATGAATTATTCTCCTTTTAATTAAGCACATGTTGGGCTAAAAACATTTACCGCCTAATTGGATGGAGTTATTAAATATAAATTTTAAAATTAAATTCATTCACAATGTTTAAAATAATAGAACTATTAAATAG
This sequence comes from Pinus taeda, assembly GCA_000404065.3. NCBI lineage: Eukaryota > Viridiplantae > Streptophyta > Pinopsida > Pinales > Pinaceae > Pinus > Pinus taeda. The sequence continues at coordinate 36,077 of APFE030382628.1, read as the reverse complement.
CATAATTATATTTATCAATGTAATTGATATACGTTGATAAGTTTATAAGAAACACATTTACAAATGCATTTACTAATGTGATTGATATACACTAATAGACATATATCCACCACCCACCACATCAATATTTGTTAGATGTATTTTATTAAATGATAACCATTTCTCTTTTTTAATAACTATATAAATAATAATATCCATACAATATTTTATTTATATATCTATACCTATATAAATTAACATTATTTGTATATTAATATAATATTTCTTATTACATATTTTTTGCTAATATATTAATAGTTAAATTAAAACTATAATATAATTCAGATTTAACATAATAATAACATTTAGTTATTATTAATAATATTTATAAAGCTCAGGTTAAGATGGGTGAAATTAAAAAACATTATTTGAATGCTACTACAGTCACGTAGGAAGAAATGATTCAAAAAAAGCAGCATTTGCTAGAAAATTGGGAGTTCCTATCTCATGCATGACTCTGTGACGAGAGGTTTTACGCAAATACTTGAAGGGATAGATGTTGAAAGTGTAATTCCAACTGCGCATCGGGTGAAGGAGTGCAGCGACGCCAGCGACTTCAAAGATGAACATTTCGGCGGTGAGCAGTTCGACGAAACAGACTCCAATGATAAGCAATTGCCGATATCACATCGGCGAAATGGCAATGGGGACTTATAAAGTTTTGATGTTATTTGAGATATGCGATCGCCGATATCGCATCGGCGTATCGCTATCGGCATTTTGAGTGGGGCATAACTTTTTACAAATGAGAAATCGCCGATGGGCCGGACCCGACGATGATATTAATTCTTTTTGATAAATTATCGGGTCCACAGTATTTTCGCAATCGGGGAAACCATGGGTGCACAACTTTTTCATATATGCTTGCTATGCAATGAAGCTCGGACCCGATGGATTTCCAAAACCATATTGTATAATGGTTGAAGTACAGCCCTACAAAATAAATTCAACAGGAAGTAAAAGTTACATTACCGCCGTTTTATGTCAGTAAATCAGTAAATGCAAATTTACTGTGGGTTGGTAAGTTTTTGATGAAGTTTTTAATTTCTATCAGCGGGAGTATGGACATAGGTAAAAGTTGGTAACCCCACTTAAATTTTATTGTTTTTTATTTTTACGGAAGTATGGCAAGTAAAAACTGATGTAAGTTCTTGGTTGTCATATATATATATGTAATTTTTATTTTTTTTGGAGAAGGGAAGCAGAGCAGTGTGTAAGTGATTTTCTTTTGCAAGAGGATCCACGCAGCAACGTGAGAAATGTATATGTAATTTTCACACTACAGTGAATTGTAATTGGTGAATCCCTCTGTGAGAGAGGAAGATCATAATCTGTAACTAAAATCTTTTAATGAAAAGAAATCTTTGGAGTGCAAAACTCTGTCCGCTGCTCAGGATCTTTTTTTATGTTTCCGCTGTGTTAAAATTCGTGTGGTGAAACAGAGCATTGTCTCTGTGTGCAAATTTTTATTATTGTTTTTGGGATTTTACCAGAAAAATTCCCCAACACTGGTATCAGAGCTTGTTCAGGCTCTTTGAAGACATTCAAAGAAGCTGAAGGAAGGAGTTTTCTGGCTGCAGCAACTTCTCCAGCAAAGTGAAGGCACAGTTAAAAAAAAGGATCCAGGTATTCCTCAAAGTTTTTTTTGAGTAGCTGCTGAAGAAACAGTGAGTATTTTAAATACACAGTCAAGGATTTAGAAGCATAGTTAAAGAGTGCTAGAATGGCCAGCACCAGCACAAGCATGGGTATGTTTAACCCTCAATTCCCACAGTTCAATGGGAAAAACTATGACTATTGGGCCATAACCATGAGAGCCCTGTTTTCCTGTCAAGATTTATGGGAATTAGTTCAAGATGGTTTTGAAGAACCAGCAGATGAAAATGAGTTTGATAGATTAACTCAGGCAGAGAAATATCTATTAAAGAGCAATAGGAAGAAGAATTCGAAAGCCCTTGTATTTTTGTATCAAGCAGTGGACCAGAGTGTGTTTCCAAGGATAGCAGCAGCTAAGACATCCAAAGAGGCATGGAAAACTCTCAAGACAGCCTATCAAGGCATGGAGAAAGTGAAGAAAGCTAAACTACAGTTGCTGAGGAGAGATTTTGAAAACCTGTGCATGAAGGAGTCAGACAATATTGACTCATTCTTCACACATGTAATTGGTTTGGTCACACAAATGAGGACCCATGGAGAAGTTCTTGAAGAAAGAAGGATTGTGGAGAAACTATTGAGGGTCCTACCCTCAAAGTTTGAAGTGATTGTCACCACCATAGAAGAGACAAAGGATCTCTCAAACTTTTCAGTTGATGAACTTCATGCATCACTGATAACACATGAGAAGAGGTTGAGTAGAAATGAAAACTCATCTCTAGAGCAAGCCTTCAAGACCCATATGTCTTTTGGAAGAGGAAGAGGTCAAGGTAGAGGAAACAAGAGAGGAAGAGGCAGAAGCCAGAACAGAGGTGGAAGGAACAGTTCAGCAAATGCTCAAGGAAGAGGCAGCAATTCAGATCAGAACCAAGGCCAAGGCAGCAACCAACAAAGAGGACAACATCATGCTCAAGGACAGAGGTATGAAAAATCCAATGTCCAATGTTATTAT
>APFE030382628.1:0-21469 GCA_000404065.3 Pinus taeda | reverse complement strand
AATAATACCGGAGCTCCATATGGGGACCTTGAAGGTCTAATGAAACCTGCATCAACTAACTCCTTTAGCTGTCATTTCAATTCCTCCAACTCAGGCCCAGATAAACGATAAGGTGCTTTAGCCGGGGGTTCCTTCCGTGGTTCAAGCTCAATGCTATGGTCCACCGCACGCCTTGGTGGAAGCTTCTTCGGTAGCTCATCAGGCATCAAATCTGCATATTCGGCAAGCACATCAGAAATCTCAGCTGAAATAGGCATCCCCACTTCATCACTTTCGACTCCCTTGAACATCACCGCATATGTCTCCATATCTGACTCCTTCATAGCCCTTTCCAAACTCAGTGCAGAAACATGTTGCACCTTGACTTCCTTCCTTTGCCTATGAGTGGGCAAAGTCCAAGTTCGTGTCTATCCAACCAGCACCTCCTCATCACAGAAGGGGACAACAATAGCCTTGTTGCCCTTCAAGAAATCTTGTCCAAGTATTACATCGAAGTCGTTCATCTCCATCACCGTGAAGTCCAACTGACCCATCCAGTCTTTTATTTGTACCGGCACTTCGTGTGCCAAACCCGTCACCTTAGCCTTAGAGTTCACTGCCTTGACCTCCATGTTCGATGGAAGGATCATCAGTCCGACATCTCTAGCCAATCGTGTCGTCATAAAGTTATGGGTGGCCCTGTGTCCACAAGAGCTTGAGTGGTCTTTCCACGGACCATCAAGTCTACGAAACCCAGACTGTTCATCCACGATTTCTCCATAACCTGTCCTTGCATACATTTCCATTCTCTTCGCTTATCATCAAGCCTCTTCAACCCTGAATCAGCTCTTACCGCAGCTTCAACCTTCCGTGAACCTGCTCTGATACCACCTGTCACGACCCCAACTCTTGTTTTCTTAAGTTGAGCGGGTGCGGCACCGCCTAAACAACCAACCGTTTCCATAGTTAAGATATTTTACGAACTACGCCTTCAATCTTTCATAAAAACTTCACTTTTAATTATAATGTGCGGAATCCATTATAATGCATGATAAACGAAACCAAGAACAAGAACAATGTACAAGAATGATCTTTTATTATATATCAAAATTTTTACATGACCGAGAATAAACTCAATCGGTGTTTACAACAAGGCGGACGGCCGCCTGTGCAGGAGCGCACGGTGGTCTGCCCACGCCTTCACCCAAAATAAAATGCTTCGTCGTTTGCCCGAACGATGGGCCCGCCCGTGCACACCGTGCACGCCCAACCGAACTACAACCTTGCTGCCCGACACCCTCGGCGTTTACTTCCACCTGTGGGCGGGCGGGTCACACACACCCTCGCCCGTGCATTCACCCGGTGGGCGGGCGAGCGTTCACTTGCGCCCTCCCGTCGTCCTACTCGAGCGCTACCGTTTTCCATCGACTAGTCGCACTGTCTAACCGATCGCTGCCCGACTCGGCGGGCGCATCCCAAGTGCGACCTGCGGCTCACTTCGCACTTCCCTTTGCACTAGATGTGCGCTGCTTCTGCGATGTGAGTTGATCAATGTTGTTTGATCGATGCCTTTGCCAACGTTTGCGTTCATGTGTATATACGCGTTGTTGGAGGTGGATGCCATTCGGCCGACCCCCACAATAGCCCAACCTTCACGTTCGTTCACCATTGTTCCGCGTTCATTACATGGTCGGCCCGCCCATGGTGCGGGACCGCCCCACCAACTCGCCCAACAACGCTGCCACGCTCCGGTTGGCTTGCCCAACGAGTTTTCCAGGACTCGTCATATATATGGGCGAGCGCTTCTCCAACTTCTCTCTTGGTTACCTGCACGCCTGTTTGGAGCGCTTGCTCTCCCGGTACTTAATGGCATTTCAACATGTGAGGGGCGCGTGCCCGTGCCGGAGCTGCGAGGTGTTACAACCATGGTTGGCCAAGATTGACCATGGCTGACGAAGATTGGCCTTCATTGACCATGGTTGGCCATGATTAAGATTGTCGAACCCTATGCATAATATTTCGTATTGAGACAATCTTTCTCAGAATGCAACATTGGACCATGGCTGACCATGGTTGATTTTGATATTGAGACAATCTTTGTCAGAGTGCGACATTGCACCATGATTGACCATGCCTGATTGTCATATGGAGACAATCTTTGTCACAAAGCGACATTGAACCATAGTTGAGTTTATATTGAGACAAAGATGTGACGTTGGACAATAGTTGACCATGTTTTTAAACCAAAGAAATTTATATGAGACCCAAAAATTAATATTATAAGCCCTATAAATAATATTATACCCTAAGAGTAAGAACCCTAAAATTAATAAACCCAAGAAATTGATATTATAAAACTAAAAAATAATAAACCAAAAAAATTAATACATAAAATCCAAAAAGTATAAATCCTAACTGAGTAATTTTAATCCCAATAAATAATTATCATAAACTCAAAATAAATAAACCCATTAAACTAATAATTATTATAAACTCAAAATATATAAACCCCTAAACAAATATTAAGAGATGAAAAATATTTTAACCAATGAATCAATATTAAACGGGATCGAATAATATAAACTGAACTTACATAAACCGCCCCAAAAAAAATATTAATAAAATGTAGTATTCATTGTCAAATTAATTCCTTGATCTTTAGATGAATTATCCTCCTTTTAATTAAGCACATGTTGGGCTAAAACCATTTACCGCCCAAGTGGATGGATTTCTTAATTATAAATTTTATAATTAAATTCATCCACAAGGTTTCAAATAACAGAACTATTAAAAAATATAGGAAATTTAGAGGCAAACGCTTCTGTATTTATTTACACACAAACTGGAACAAACGTTTTGCCCCCTGTAACTAAATTCATTGCTCGAACCAGATTCTACTTGATATATATAGACATATGGATAACGCCAAATAAACTTCCGCACCATAAAGAAAGTCCCCCCGCCTCCGCGATTCCTCATTCGAATTGGAATTGGGCGGCGAAGCATTTGGACCACGCCGTGATGAACGAAAAGGCCACAGAAAAGACAAAATATTGCACCTCCGTTCATTCTCAACGTTGTTCGGAGTTCGTCTACCAGTAGGATAGACAGGAATGTTTTCCCCAGTGGATCCAATCCTAATAGAAATTGCAGAGCCATACTCAGATCCTAGCACATTACCTCGGCCGCCCGGCGCTGAAGATTCCGGCGGGCATGAAGCATCATTGCTGGGCCTCGAAGAAGATCCAACCTCTGCGTTGTCTGTAACCTCGCTTGATAATCCATGGCGACAAATGGGGCAGGAATTGTGCTGCGCCAACCACGGAAGAATACAATCAGAATGATAAATGTGTTTGCAAGGCATTTCCCGGGCTTCGCCGCCTAATTCAAACTGTTCCTGGCAGACAACACAGTGCCATTTGTTAGCCAGATGCCCAAAATTTATCATTACTGTCGGCATTGCGTCAACAGAAGCTTTCGGGGCAGGTGGAGGGCCGCACCCATTGTTCTCAGGCAGCTGTTCAATCAATTGCTCTAAACCAGAGGCCATGGAATAATCATGCCTGTTTGCAGGGAAGGGGGTGGGTTCGATTTCCGTATCGTACCCAAAAATAAAATCCATGGCACTGTTTCCCACAGTTGTGTTCCGTCTGAACATCCTGTCGTCTCCGTTGTTTCCCTGGATATTGGGGCGGTTCGGCCGTGTCGCCATTAGGTACCCGTCAAAGAGGTTCGTAAATGGAAAGTTCGAAACAACGTAGCTTGTTTCTTGTATAAAGCTTCCACCACAGGAAGGGCAAAACATGGGATCACAAGCGAATTGTCTGATGAAACAGTTGCAGCCATGACACCAGTAGGAAGACATGCTTCTATCACTCATCTCGGAAAATTCCTGAAACCTTCAAAACGCCCTACCACGGCTGTTAGTCAGACCCACGAAATACGCCCCAAGCAGAAGAATGTTGGAAATGGCAGTTGCGGAACAGAAATCAATGGATGAAATGGTTGAAGCAGTAATGGAAATAGTGGAGAACATGGTGGGAGAATGTAGTCTTCAAGTCCAGAATTTGAAGTTCGGGAGAGTTTGGTATTTCCAGGAGCAGACGAAAGAATCGTCCATATATTCCTTGCGTTTGCTTTGGTTTTGGTTTTTGTTTCCGCATTAAAAGCTCATGTTGATGGCCGACACTCCGTCAAATTCTTTCGGCTCTGCCGAAAGTCCGGACCGTCGAAGTGACGATTTAGATTCAAGAATATTTTGGAAATGCGATCGATAAAATCGAAGTTAACTGTTTCATTTCACTGTGCTTCTTCAAATTTATTAAATATTTCAAAATTTGCAAAGTTTTCAGAATAAAGTCCGCCGCAGCAAACTCAGCATACTAGTTAAATAAAAATGATATTAACCGATATTTATTAACAATTGATAATAGAATTATAATAATTTTTATCACGCATATATAGAAATGCACTTACATACCTACAGTCAAATTCGATGTTAGACTTGTTAGACTGAAGCAGTAGCTCTGTATCTCAGTCAGTCCGGACTCGAACCGTAAGAAAAAGGGTGAATAATGTGTGGCTGAGGGGAAGGACTGATTTAAAGTATTCAGCTCCAATAACGTTGGGCCTCACTGTGATGGCCAGAGAAGCCTTACCTGAGGATGGGTTATATATATATATATATAAAATTATAAGGGCTATATTAATTATTTAAAATTGGCTGGGCCAAGACCAAAACAATCATCGTTACAATATTTAGAATTTTTAGTTCTAGTGCTTTTTTTCCTTACATAGCTGTAGATTTATTTTAGATTATGGGATCGGTTTTTATGTAGGTTGTTCATCATTCTAGTTTAAGGCTAGTTGTGGCAGGAGGCATGCCAGGTTTGTTTTTGCGTCTGCTTCCTTATTTAAGGCTCCCTGTGGCAGGAGGCATACCAGGTTTGCTTTTGCGTCTCCTTAATTGAGCCACGCAGAATATGGAAAAGGAGATAGGAAGAGAAATCTTGGAACATGTACCTCAGCATTTAAAGTGTCTTGTTGGGCGCTGGATTGCTTAAATTATATTTAATCACTAAAAATAATTGCTAAAAATTTAATGGTAACGGCCCAAGACCCAGAGGCATCTGGGAAGAGTGAAAGCCTGCTCCCTTATGGACCACCAGCAGGTTATTAAAGTGGGGTGGTTTTCCTTGATAACAGTGATGAGTCAAACCGACATTGGTGGATAGCAGCCAGAGATGGCTGTCCTCACTGTTGGTTTGACACCTGAGTTTGATAGGTTTTGCCACCTTCGGAAGAGAAAATCTTATATATATACTTAATTTATATTTTATATAATTTAATATTTATTCTACAACCTAATTTGAGGGATCTATAAGTTTGTCTATTAGTCCACTTTTTTACATGAAGAAATTTGATACCTCTAGGCTCATGTTAAATCTATACATTAATGGATATTATTTTTTAACTAAAGAAATTGTACTTAGAGTAACTCTCACATATATACTCTTCCAATGATTGGACCGCAAGATCTATGGGAGCAATCTTCTCCACCTAATCATTAGACTACAAAATCCATGGGAACAAATTCTCCACCTAACCATTAGAACACATCCATAAGACTACTTTTAATAAATCCATACTAATCTTATTATAGAATTAAGTTATAATTTATATATTAATTTAATATCTAAATTTATCATTGTCCTAACGATGAACCACACTAGTTCGTTCGAAACTGGTCGACAAATTATTATTTATGTGATTTTGCCGAAAATTCTCTAAACAAAATAGAAAGATGTTTACGGTCATGGCGGGGTTTGAAATGTTAATAGTTCGGAGACTTAAACTCCAAACCTTCGGCCAGGAAGCAGCAGATTCAGATGAAAATTTAAGATTACTTAATCGTTGTTCCCATTGCTTCGATCTTACTACCTATGTAGGTTGACAACTCGTTTATTTATTCAGAGATACTGAAAACTGAGGAGCGATTCCGGCATATTTTCCTCTGTTTCGAGGTCCGAGTGTGTCAAGCGGGTTGTCCCCAGGTTTGCCATGTGGGTTGAGGGTTTTCTGTGTGGATTGAGCTAAAAAGTTAATTTTAATACTGTAGCTCCTCCATTTAAATAATGCAGGTTGATCAATAATTGTTTCTTGCAAGCAAAGTGTCAGTGAAACCGAAAAATAGAATTATATTCTTTGTAACGCGGCCCATCCCACTCAAGGAATCGAACATAGAAAACTTAATCTAGCCACTCGCATCTTTTGCGCTCCATAATTTTAAGCTGCAACTGAGTTTGCTTTCCTCCAAGTTTTATACACATGTTTTGGGAGAGCAGCATGCATTATCAATATAGTTGAGCTTCTTCCAGTGTGCATTTTCTCTGGGGTCTGAATACCAACTGTGATTAAGTCGTTGAAGGTCGTTTCTCTCAATTTGCAGGAGATTTTCTGGGTTTATCGAGATGGATAGTAGTGGTCCTGAGTACTGGTGCCATGTTTGTCATCGGTCCTTGAGATTATCTGCAGGAGACCCAATGGTTTGCCCCACCTGTCGTGGAGCGTTTCTAGAGGAAGTCAGTGGCGGCCAAGGTGTAACAAATCCCTTTGATGGAGATCTCGTGGCGACCATGCTGAATTGGCTCAATAACCGCGGAAACAACGAGGGCCGCGACCAACTCCCCGATGGGTTGCTCAACGGTCCGTTTCTGATTCTCAGACGGCGTCCACAGGGAAGGAATGGCCTTATGGAATTACTCTTAGGTAATGATGCAGGAATTGAACCCAGGCCCTTGCCTGCAAACATAGGGGATTATTTCCTGGGCACTGGGTTGGATGAGCTAATAGAGCAGCTCTCTCAGAACGATAGGTGTGGACCTCCGCCTGCCCCGAGAGCCGCAGTGGACGCAATGCCCAGAATTAAGATCAATCCCCAGCATTTAACTAAGAGTTCGCATTGTCCAGTGTGCAATGAACAGTTTGAAGTAGGCGGCGAAGCCCGGGAAATGCCCTGCAAACACATTTATCATTCTGACTGTATTGTTCCATGGCTGACTCAGCACAATTCGTGCCCTGTCTGTCGCCAGGCATTGCCGAGCGACGTTCCAGAGAGAGCAGAGCCTGGATCTCCAACCGGCACCAGCAGTTCTGCTTCATACTCTCCTATTCCTTCAGCCACCGACGGCCAAGGTAAGATGGAAGGATTTCAGAATTCCCCCTTTTTTTCGACTGGCATTGGATCCACTGTGCAAAATAGCAATTCAATGAATTCACCCGTTTCTGCCGCAGGTATCGAAGGACAAACTCGACGACGACGCAATCTGTTATCTTATCTGTGGCCATTCAGTCGGTGTTTTGCAAATCAGAATTCACGTCCTCCCCGTAATGCTTTCAACTCAAACGATGGTGTTCGCCGAAGGCGTCTGGCGTGGCTGTATCGTCCTTCTTTGTGGTTCAGCTGAGTGAAATGAAACCACTTCAAAGAAGTTTCCAGTAATATGGATGGATGGGGTTGACCCTATGTAAATTTTCAACCAGGGGATGTATTTCAATTATTTCACAACATTTCATTTTGAAGAGTATTTTCTTTGTATCAAAGGATCCATTCGCGACAGTGTAATTAACTTTTTTCCAATCAGAAAAAAACAATGACTTTTATGGAAATAAAAGTAGTTACAATGTCAAAGTTCTGAATTTGCACTCATTCCAAGGTGCCAAAATTGCAGTCCTAAAAATCTCAACCGATCAAAAAACACTGTTTGACAGACAAAGTGGCCCCGTATAAAAACAGTGATTTCAACCGATCAAAAAACACTGTTTGACAGACAAAGTGGCCCCGTATAAAAACAGTGATTATACTGCTATGCTGGATGTTTTGGAAATTCTACACCCTTTACATCTAAAAGAATTGAGCTAGTAATATGATTATCAACAATCAAAGTCTACACATTTAAATGGTACAACTTGTTATACAACCTGTTTTACGGGAATTTTTTATCCATAATTCTGTTTCATGCTTTTCATTGTTTGGCTGAGAAATTCAACGGTCTACATAATATTCTTTATGCAGATTGTTACAGACCATTTATTCAGATTGTTAAAGACTACTTATTCATTGGGCTGTCTAGGGATTGTTACAGACCACTTATTCATATTGTTAAAGACTACTTATTCATGCGTTGTGTAGGAAGCAACAATTTTATTTGGATGGTAAATTAAAAAAAAAATGATGGTTGAAGTGTTTGAATTATTTACTGATGGTGGAAATAGATTCAGCATTATAAAAACCTATATATAACATCCAAAATCCTGAAACGTAACCTTTACCTTTATAATCTGGATTTCCAAAAATTTTAACCAGATTTTATCAAAATCTTGCACAAAATTTCCACTCTTGTTCAGAAGATATTGTGAACTAGATAGACTGCTCTACTACTCTCTTATTCGTGGTGGTCGACACTCTGAGGCACACTCTATGCCTTAGATCAAGGTAATGGCGAAGGGTCGGCAATCAGTCGTATTAGTTAGGATTGCGTTGGTGTTATTATGTTGTCCATCGATCGATTTTGTCAAGCTTGCAGCGAGGTGTGCTGTGGATTTATTCATTCCTCGCTACGAGAATGATTCTCATGAGAAACTGAAACAGCACAAACTTTCGTGATTGAAAAACCAGCCTGCCTGCTCCCTTAACTAACCTCATATCCTGATCTTTATATGTTTTCTATCCATCTCTTTACCATAAACTGATGGATGGAAAAATTTGTAACCTGATGCCTGTCGATTTATAGGATCCATGGATGGGACAAATCATATGAAATACAACATAAAACAACAACAAAATATGTAAAATGTGACACAAAATTAAAAGCAGTATGCATGATCGACATAACGTGACAAAGGAAAAACAATCCAAATGTGTTAATACTGCATAAAACAGAAACACAATATGTAGAATGTGACACAAAATTAAAAGCAGTATGGATGATCGACATAACGTGAGAAAGGGAAAGAATCCAAATGTGTTACCAAAGTTAGACCACTCAAAGGATTCACATCACAATCTACTATTTTTCTTACCAGAACAAACCAGCTATCTTTCATTGGAAAAAACAAAAAAAACGTTACATCTTGCTAATTGTAATAAAAAATTCTCTTTCCTACGGCGGGCATTCTTTATAAGACTAAACGCCATATTGTTATTTAGTGATCATAAAGAAGACAAATAATAACACAGACAGAGCCCTTGACAATTCACACAAGATTCCTCACACTATGATGAGCTATTGACCAATCTTGCTTAGCGGATCTTCATAAAAATATTCCTCACAACGAAAGACCATGGAGACAGGGTGAACCACGAACCTTTGTTAAAATTAATGGAGAAATGTATTTTTGGAGAGAGTTTTGGTATAAAATCAATTAGTTAGTTACTTGTAAGACTTAGATTAAGAATTTGTTCTTATTTTTTAGGTGGTTGTTCTAATTTCTCTATTTACTTGTAAACTATATATTCGTGATTGTTAATGACAAGTATGTAGCCAGTGTCAAGGTGAAGCACGTGAGAGTTGTTTAGTGTGTTGAATAAATTTTTTGTCTTCCCCTTTTAACATGATATCAGAGCTTTTGGGTTGAGTGAGGTAAAACCAAATTGCTTTGGTGATTGAGTGAGTGCTAGGTGGCAGAAGTGTGGCTGTTGTGGCAGATCTATTCTGGGTGGTGGAGAAAGTATGGAGAAAAATTGTTTTTCTCTACTTGATCAGTGCCCATTTTGGCTCAATAATTGAGCTGGTCAAACCCAGTCAGAAGAGGAGGTAGCCCACTTGTGACCCCCAGTGTCACGCCCCCGCCCTCTCTATATTTTTTTCATCGGGAGTGTGCGGCACTGCCGGGCAAGTTTACAACTTTACCTACAGACTACGCCTTAACAACGCTCGTTCCGCTATTGCTGCACGAGCATTAACCTTATATCCAATTCTTATAACCACACTTGTAATCTTATAATCCGAATCCTTTAATTATAATTCTGTTCGATTATAAATTACCAAATGCATATAACATAAACCATTCATTAACCGAGATAATAAATCTGTTCACCAATATATAACAGCGCATAACTTAGAACATATAAGATGCATGAATATATGGGCGGCGCAGCTCACAAGAGACTGCCCGCAATGTTTTGTATTAAACCGGTTAATAATCTTTACAATGCGTGGGCCGATCCCCGACCACACGACGATTTTAGAGTGCAAGGCCCGTGTAATAACCCCACGGCCTGCGCAATATTACAATGGAGTTAACAGTCCATACACCGTTTTCCGTAAGCCAAGACGGGCGTAACCATTCATCCCGTATGTCGTTTGGTGACAGCGAGCCCGCGGCCTTTCGCTGCACCGTTGTAGTTGCCTGAACTGTGTTCAAGACCGACCCCTGTGGCACGAGAGCGCACTTGCTGTGCTACCTCGTGAGTCTGGTGTAACACCCTGTCCAGTTATCCTCGTTCGACCTTTCGTCGTTCCCTGTTGAACCGTCGTCGCTACATCTGAACCGAGATCGTATCGACTTCGCACTTGTTGTAGAGAAGACTTGTTGTGATCGAGTGAGTTGATGACCTCCAAACGCTTGCGCCCTCCGTTTATATAAGAGTCCATGCCGAATGGAGAGGGGTGTCGGTGGTGTAGCCGACCCCCATTTTGATGTTTAGACGCCCACCGCCTTACCAAGCCGACGCATCCTTTTAATTTTAATTCGTCGTGGTACTTATCGTGGCGGGTCGGCCTTTGTTTACAAAGCCGACCAACGCCTCGTATAAGTCCACACATCTATGTGCCGTATACCCGCGCGCTCGTTCACTTTGGGATCTTGTCGCTCCACCGTCCATACGTTGTCGCTGTTTGCCCATTGTTGAACGAACCCGGTTTGGTGCACTGTCCACGAACCGTCCCTTAACCGTTCGTTTGCTGTTGTGTGTGTTGCCCCTCTGCTCGGCCTGTCCTAGCTTGTCGTAGCTGTCGACCCGTCCGTTCGGAGTTGCGTTCACTGATTCATGTGTGCGTTTGAACGCCGCCTCCATCGTCGCCCAAACTGCCACTGTTATGTTTTGCCCGAACTGTCTCAACCGATGTCGTTCGGTCGTGATCGTCGTTTCATGTGAACGGACTGTCGGGTAGGAGGGTCGCCCTTCGTGCGCGGAGCGCCCGGTCCCCAGGGCGTTACATCCTCCCCCACCTTATTCCGTTGTCGTCCCGACAACCTCCATACCATTGTGTCCTCTTTGGTTTCTCCATACCAAGTCGCCCTTCCAATCCATAATCTTGTGCATGTTTCGGAAGTATGCATCCCATACTGCATCAAGGTCGGTAACGTCACAATCCTTGGCTCCCCGACATTTCGAACCTCCAAGTCCATCATGTATGGATATCTTGGCCGAGTGTAAGACACTCGTTTCATGATCTCCCCGTCACGTTCATGGGAACCCCCATTTCAGGTGCCCGTTGAGACCATCGGACCTGCTCAAGTACCATTGCGGGCTCACTGCCTCGAGCAGCCAACAATGAGCCTGAGCCTTCGTTTATTTAAAAGGATTTCCAAGGGAGTGAGTCAGGTGGCTCCCCTTCACCCATTCGTTCGATACATCTGCCCAAAACCTCCACCTCCATTGGTGCCTCTCGGTCCATCATATGTGTATCATTTTCATCATAGCCTTCTGCCCATTTCAACCTGTCCGATAACTCCACGGTGTTGACAGTCAACTCCCGTTCAGCAAGTTGTGTCGCTCCGCCTGACAACCACTTGTTTGTTTTTCTTTCGTCCTCCATCTGCATCCCTCCTAACTCAGGATTTGCCTTAGTCATTCCCATAGTAGGAACACTCATGGGCCTGTCATCCCTCTCTTCGTAGATGAGGAGTTTCTTCAGGTGAGGAACCATCACAGCGCCGAACCGTTCCATGAACTCTGTCCCTAGAACTGCTTCATAATCGTCAATTCGTGCAATGGTGAAATCGATCTTCCTGGACCATTCACCGAGTACTGTTTCTACTCCTTCAGCTATGCCCAAGATAGTCTCTGGAGGAGAATTTATAGTTTTCACTTGCGCTCCGGCAAGTACAACCTTCAACCCGAGCTCCCTCGCGGTCCTTTCATTCATAAAATTATGCGAAGCACCGCTATCGATCATAGCCAATACTTCTGTCCCCTCAATTCTCAACTGAACATATTCCAATCCGCCCTTCTTCGGTCCTTCTTCCTTGCGGTCTTCGGCCACTCCTGCCTTTGAAGTAGTGCTCGGCCCCTCTTCATCTGCAGTCTCGTCATGGTGTTCACAAGTAGAAGAGACTTCTATCACGGCATGTTCCCGGAATCGTGAGACTTCAATTTCCTTCTTTTGCCTTTTTGCATCCCTGAGTTCACTCCTCAAGGCCAAGAGATGTTTTTCGAGAATCAACACTTCTTCCCTTTTTTGATTCAAGGCATGCCTTATGCCTAACTGCTTGAGCTCTGCTTCAAACACAAGCCCCCTCTTCATAAGTAGGTGAGCTTTCTCCTCGTTGTAGTTCGAGGTCCCTTTACTTACTATGGCCCGAAGGCTTTTCTCGGTCTGCGCCAATCCTTTGCCATAGCTTGTAAATGCCTCCTTCAGTCTTTTCTTTTCCGCAACCACGTCCTCTTCAAGTTATTCAAGGGTGGAGAACCCCAATTTCTCGAAGAGAGGTACTTCGGTACCGTTTGCAGAAACCTTTCCGACCTGTTCCATTTCTGTAATTGTCCACCTGTCACTGTTCCAACGCCAGCCTCGTAACTGGCTCTGATACCAACTGTCATGCCCTCAACCTTCCTATATTTTTTTCTTCGGGAGTGTGCGGCACTGCTGGGGAAGTTTACAACTTTACCTACAGACTACGCCTTAACAACGCTCGTTCCGCTATTGCTGCACGAGCATTAACCTTATATCCAATTCTTATAACCACACTTGTAATCTTATAATCCGAATCCTTTAATTATAATTCTGTTCGATTATAAATTACCAAATGCATATAACATAAACCATTCATTAACCGAGATAATAAATCTGTTCACCAATATATAACAGCGCATAACTTAGAACATATAAGATGCATGAATATATGGGCGGCGCAGCTCACCAAGAGACTGCCCGCAATGTTTTGTATTAAACCGGTTAATAATCTTTACAATGCGTGGGCCGATCCCTGACCACACGACGATTTTAGAGTGCAAGGCCCGTGTAATAACCCCACGGCCTGCGCAATATTACAATGGAGTTAACAATCCATACACCGTTTGCCGTAAGCCAAGACGGGCGTAACCATTCAACCCGTATGTCGTTTGGTGACAGCGAGCCCGCGGCCTTTCACTGCACTGTTGTAGTTGCCTGAACTGTGTTCAAGACCGACCCCTGTGGCACGAGAGCGCACTTGCTGTGCTGCCTCGTGAGTCTGGTGTAACACCTTGTCTAGTTATCCTCGTTCGACCTTTCGTCGTTCCCTGTTGAACCGTCGTCGCTACATCTGAACCGAGATCGTATCGACTTCGCACTTCTTGTAGAGAAGACTCGTTGTGATCAAGTGAGTTGATGTCCTCCAAACGCTTGCGCCCTCTGTTTATATAAGAGTCCATGCCGAATGGAGAGGGGTGTCGGTGGTGTAGCCGACCCCCATTTTGATGTTTAGACGCCCACCGCCTTACCAAGCCGACGCGTCCTTTTAATTTTAATTTGTCGTGGTACTTATCATGGCGGGTCGGCCTTTGTTTACAAAGCCGACCAACGCCTCGTATAAGTCCACAGGTCTATGTGCCGTATACCCGCGTGCTCATTCACTTTGGGATCTTTTCGCTCCACCGTCCATACGTTGTCGTTGTTTTCCCATTGTTGAACGAAACCGGTTTGGTGCACTGTCCATGAACCGTCCCTTAACCGTTCGTTTACTGTTGTGTGTGTCGCCCCTCTGCTCGGCCTGTCCTAGCTTGTCGTAGCTGTCGACCCGTCCGTTCGGAGTTGCATTCACTGATTCATGTGTGCGTTTGAACGCCGCCTCCATCGTCGCCCAAACTGCCACTGTTATGTTTTGCCCAAACTGTCTCAACTGATGTCGTTCGGTCGTGGTCGTCGTTTCATGTGAACGGACTGTCGGGTAGGAGGGTCGCCCTTCGTGTGCAGAGCACCCGGTCCCCAGGGCGTTACACCCAGTAAAACACATTATTTGGTTGACCCGTGGAGTTTTAACGAATTTCTGGCGAAGCGGATCGGTGTGTTGGGTGGGGGTTGGAAATCATGGATCTGCTCATTAAGTTTGGATCTGTTTCTTGTGAGGAGTTGTGTAACGCCGGATGTTGGAAATTGCAACAATGTCATGGAGAGCCATTGATGCGTCCTGATGGTCGTGGAGAGTTGCCGTGAAGTTGAGTTGCGGTGCAACGTTGGTTTGTTGGTTTCATGTCCGATTTGAGCACTGGATCCTGTAGTTGGTCATTGTTTAGGAACACGCACAACAACTCGTTCAGTGGTAGCTTGAACCCCTATGCGTGTTGGTGCAACAAGGCCGAAGTTGTGCCTTGAATAGTTTCCGTGAGTGTGTTGAGCTATGCAACTTTCCCCTTTGGATAGACTGCGTGAAGTGTAACTGGTGTTGCCGTCGAAAGAGTTGTCCACTCACTGCATTTGGGGGTATGCTACCTTTGGAAAAGAGGTGGGAATCAGATTGGATTACACCTGCAAGTTTGTCCTAGCGTTTTTGAAGCGAGCGCGTGGAGAGCCCACCATAAGGCATAAACTGAGTTTGTTGGGTGTTTATAGATGTTGGTTCTCTAGAGTATTTAAAGAGATTGATCGGGATCCTTGTTCGATTGGATCGACCGAAGAAGGAGAGTCAAATGCTGCCAGACTCTTGTGGTGAGTGCCGACGGGGAGACTCTTGTGAGTGCGAAGCGGAAGCGTGGAGGGTCGATTGCGGAAATGCGACACAGAGAGGACCTGTACATGACTCTGCGATGTGCTCGGGTGATCAAATTTGAATATTGTTAAAGGGATTATATTATTCTTGAGAAGGCAAGTGTTTGGGGTGGATTTCAAAAGGGGTAACATTTTTTAAAGTAAGTTCTGGGGTTGTATTTTGAAAAAGTTGGAAAGGGGTTGCATTTTCTTTTTTCAATAACGGGAATCCATATAATTTTTTGAGAGATCCTTTTGTTGGGGATTTTTCTAGTAAAATCCCAAAACAGCAAAAACTGAACACAGAGACAATGCTCTGTTTTTCAGTACAGGATCTTTAACATAGCAGAAATTTAAAATTTATTTGCAGCGGACAGGGTTTTCACACACCAAAGATTTCTATTCATTAATTAAAAAAAACTGTTGTCACAAATTATGATCTTCCTCTCTCACAGAGGGATTTACAAAAGATTCAGACTGCTGTGTCTACACTTCATATTCAACAAAAGAAAAATTTTTCATTCATGCTACTGCATGCTCCCCTTTTTTTACTTCGCACTATTGTGCGTATTTCTCACACTATTACATACTCAGAACCACATAAAAAAAATGACATTACATTTTTTTTTACTTATGCACTAAGACAAAAACTCCCGTGAAATAAAAAAAAAAACTATAAAATTAAAATCTTTATCAAAACTTACCAACCCACAGTAAATTACATTTACTGTTTTACTGATGGTCAAAAGTGAAACTTTTACTCCACGTCAAATTCATTTTGTAGGCTTGTACTTCAACCATTATACAATTTGGCTTTGGAAACCCATCGGGTCCGGGCTTCATCGCATAGCGCGCATATATGTAAAGCCATGCTCCATTGGTTTTCCCGATTGTGATATACCGATCGCAATATCTGCCGATACCTCCGATGCTCCGATGTTCCAATCTGCCGATACGCCGAAACAATATATTTTAACATATTCTTGCAAAACATTAAAACACGGAAAAGAGGGCCACTGCGGAACTGTCATAATATGAAACAAAATGTTGAATACCCATCGGGTCCGTCTCATCGGATCGCGACTATATATATATATATATATGTGTGTGTGTGTGTGTGTGTGCAAAGGCTCCGCCATTTTGTGAACACCGATAGCGATACGCCGATGCGATATCGGCGATCGCTCATCGCAGCATATAAATGCCTCTTTGTAAGTCCTCTACTGAGATTTCGCTGATGCGATATTGGCGATTGCTCGTCGGCGATGTTTCCATGCTGCTGCACGGCTCAACTGTTGTGCAGTTGAAATTATATTTTCAACACTCCCCTTTAATTTCAAATGTTGGGCATTCATTCATACCCAAACACTTCCTCAAAAATTCAAAGCTTTTCTGATCCAATGGCTTTGTCAAAATGTCTGCTACCTGTTCGTGAGTTCTGCAATGTTGTAAACTGATTTCTCTATTATTCACTAATTCTCTGATGTAATTAAACCTTGTGTCGATGTGTTTCGTTCTCTTATGAAACACTAAATTCTTTAATAATGCAATAGCTGAGTTATTGTCACAAAAAATCACTGTTGCTTTTGCTTGCTCTTGGCCTAAGCTCCTTAACATTCTTCTCATCCAAACTTCTTGACATGCTGGTGCTGTAACTGCCACATATTCTGCCTATGCTATAGAAAATGCCACGATATGTTGTTTCTTAGAAGCCCATGAAATGGCTCCTGAAGCCATGTGAAAAACATAACTGAAGTGCTTTTTCGATCATCTCCACTTCTAGCCCAATCGCTATCAGTATATCCCACTAAATCTGAACATTCTGAAACAGTATATAAAATTCCAAGCATTTTAGTACCTTTGACATACCTCAGGATTCTTTTTGCTGCCTGCCAATGTGCTTCTTTTGGCCTCTCCATGAATCTGGAAATCAAACTAACAGCAAACATTATATCCGGCCTAGTTGCAGTTAAATACATGAGGCTGCCGACTATGTTCTTATACAAGCTAGGATCAAAATCCTTGATGTTGTCCTCTTTGCTGAGTTTTAATCCCATTACCGTGGGAGTGATCGCTGCCTTGCACTCTTGCATATTAAATCTACCCAACACTTCATTTACATATCTTGCTTGAGAGATAAAAATTCCATTTTTATTTTGATCTACTTCTATTCCTAAGAAGTATCTCAGGAAACCCATGTCAGTCATCTCAAATTCTTCTTTCATGACTGATTTGAAATTTTTAATGAGGTAGTCATCATTACCTGAAAAAATTACATCATCAACATACAATACTACAATTAAAATCTTACCATCCTTTTCTTTGATGTAGACGGTGGGTTCCCCCTCACATTTGTCAAACTCATTTTCCAGTAGATAGGAATCTATCCTACTGTACCATGCTCTTGGCGCTTGCTTCAGCCCATAAAGAGCTTTCTTCAATCTGCATACTTTGTGTTCTTGGCCTTTCTACTCATAGCCTAGAGGCTGTTCAATATAGACCTCCTCCTTTAACACTCCACTTAGGAATGCTGACTTCACGTCCATGTGGTAAACTTTCCACTTGTTTTGTGTTTCTATGGACAACACTGCTCTCACGGTTTCCATTCTTGCAACCGGTGCGAAAGTTTCCTCATAATCTCTCCCATACTGCTGCTTGTATCCCTTAACAACCAGCCTTGCCTTGTGTCTTTCAATTTTTCCTTTAGCATTGCACTTGGTCTTATAGACCCATTTGACTCCAATGACTTCTTTACCTTTTGGTAGCTCAACCAAATCCCATGTCTTGTTTCTTTCTATGGCATTCATTTCCTCATCCATAGCTTCTATCCATTTCTTACCTTTAATTTCATCTTCGAAATGAATAGGATCATCAACATGACAATACAAGGCAAATAAGGAATTCATTCCTTCATCATAAATGTCACTCAAGTTTCTGAACTTCTTACCTCTTTCATTTGGTGTGAAAGTGCTTGAAGATGCACTTGAATTTCCTCCTTGTGGTGTGCTTGGAGAAGCACTTTCATTTCTCCTCAAGGGTGTCGCTTGCTGCCCTTGTGTTGGCGCTACTATTTGGGGATGCATTTCAGCCATCTCATCATCATCTTCATCATGAGACAAACAGTTCTTAACATTTACTGTTTTCTCTATGCTTCCATCCCAAGCTTCCTACTTAATAAATTGAACATCTCTGCTCACAAAGAACTTCTTGGTAGATGGAATATACAACCTGTAAGCTTTGGATTCCTCACTGTATCCAATGAAGATACATTTATCCCCTTTGCTGTCCAACTTCCTCCTTAGCTGATTTGGAATGTGTGCATAAGCCACACATCCAAAAACTTTCATGTGGGTGACTCCTTGCTTTCTCCCACTCCATGCTTTTTCAGGCACTTTGTTCATCACAGCTTTTGTATGACACCTATTCAAGATATATACTGCACAGTTTACAGCTTCAGCCCAATAATCATTTGGCAAATGCTTTTCCTTCAACATGCTCCTCGCCATATCCATGATTGTCCTATTCTTTCTCTCAGCAACTCCATTTTGCTGTGGAGTGTACCTTGCTGTAAATTGCTTGTGTATTCCATTTTCTCTACAAAATCATAGGAATTCCTTGGAGATATACTCACCTCCTCTATTTGTTCTTAAAACTTTGATACGCAGCCCACTTTGATTTTCCACAAGTGCTTTGAAATTTGAGAATTTTTCAAACACTTCACTTTATTCTTCAAGAAATAAACCCAAGTTTTTCTTGTAAAATCATCAATAAATGTTAGAAAATATTGGCTTCCCGCTAAAGATGAATTTTGCATCAGTCCACATAAGTCTGAGTGGACAATCTCTAAGGGTGCCTTTGCCCTTATGCTTTTCCCTAAAGGAAAACTTTCTCTGTGTTGCTTCCCCAAAATGCAACCTTCACAAAGGCTGTCAGGTTTCTCTATCAATGGTAATCCTCTTACCATCCCTTTTCTGCTCAACAAGTTAAGACCTCCAAAATTGAGATGTCCAAATCTCAAGTGCCACAACCAATTTTCATCCTTTGACACACTTTGGAAAGCCTCTTGGGTAACTGCTACAATTACATCTTTGTTTTTCAAATCTACCCTAATCTAAGAGGGAACATCCTGTTCCTTGCCATCTTCACTTCAACAATGCATCATTTGCTGGGTGCTATATCCATGATGGCACACACATCATTCACAAAGAAAACATTGTAACCATTTTGAACAAGATATCCAATACTCAAGAGGTTACATCTCATTCCAGGAACATAATAGACATCTGCTATGGTTTTCCTTTCTCCTTTCTTTGTAAATATCTTAACTTCTCCTTTACCCATAATAGAAATTTTACTGTCAGTCCCAAGTGTGACTTGTGACTTCACTTTGATCTAAAGCAGAAAACAAGGCTATGTTTCTTGTCATATGGTTGCTACAACCGGAATCTAGAAACCATATATCTTCACTATTTGTCTCAGCCATGTTACAAGCTAATAAAATATTATTTTGGCTAATATTTTCTCTAGTGATATTTGCACTAGATCTATTGTTCATATCATGCTGTTTCTTCTTACATTCATTGGCATAGTGCCCAAATTTTTTACAATAATAGCATTGGACATTAGATTTTTCATACCTTTGTCCTTGAGCATGATATTGTCCACTTTGTTGGCTGGTGCCTTGGCCTTGGTTCTGATTTGGATTGCTGCCTCTTCCTTGAGCATTTGCTGGGCTGCTCCTTCCACCTCTGTTTTGGCTTCTGCCTCTTCCTCTCTTGTTTCCTCTGCCTTGACCTCTTCCTCTTCCAAAGGACATCTGGGTCTTGAAGGCTTGCTCTAGAGATGAGTTTTCATTTCTACTCAACCTCTGTTCATGAGTTATCAGTGATGCATGAAGTTCATCAACTGAAAAGTTTGAAAGATCCTTTGTCTTTTCTGTGGTGGTGACAATCACATAGAACTTTGAGGGAAGGACCCTCAATAGTTTCTCCACAATCCTCCTTTCTTCAAGAGTTTCTCCATGAGATCTTATTTGTGTGACCAGACCAATCACATATGTGAAGAATGAGTCAATATTGTCTAACTCCTTCATGCACAAGTTTTCAAAATCTCTCCTCAGCAACTGTAGTTTTGCTGTCTTCACTTTCTCCATGCCTTGATAGGCTGTTTTGAGAGTTTGCCATACTTCTTTGGATGTCTTGGCTACAACTATCCTTGGAAACACACTCTCATGCACTACTTGATACAAAAATACGAGAGCTTTGGAATCCTTCTTCCTATTTCTCTTCAACAAATCTTTCTCTGCCTGAGTTAATCTATTAAACTCATTTTCATCTACTGGCTCTTCAAAACCATCTTGAACTAATTCCCATAAATCTTGTGAGACAAACAGGACTTTCATGGTTATTGCCCAATAATTGTAATTTTTCCCATTAAACTGTGGGAGTTGAGTATTAAACATACTCATGCTAGTGCTGGTGCTGGTGCTAGCCATTCTTGCACTTCTTAACTATGCTTTAAATATTTGACTGTGTATTAAAATAACTCACTGTCTTCAACAACAACAAAAAAACTTTGAGAAATACCTGAAACTTTTCTTGACTGTGTCTTCACTATGCTGGAGAAGTTGTTGCAGCAAGAAAATCCTTCCTTCAGCTTCTTTGACACCTTCAAAGAGCCTGGAGCAAGCTTTGATACCACTCTTGGGGATTTTTCTGGTAAAATCCCGAAAACAGCAAAAACTGAACATAGAGACAATGCTCTATTTTTCAGCACAGGATCTTTAACACAACGAAAATTTAAAATTTATTTGCAGCGGATAGAGTTTTCACACACCAAAGATTTCTATTCATTAATTAAAAAAAATTGTTTTTACAAATTATGATCTTCCTCTCTCACAGAGGGATTTACAAAAGATTCAGACTGTTGTGTCTACACTTCATATTCAACAAAAGAAAATTTTTTCATTCATGTTGTTGCATGCTCCCCTTTTTTTACTTCGCACTACTGTGCGTATTTCTCACAACATTTCATACTCAGAGCCACATCAAAAAAATGACATTACATTTTGTTTTTACTTATGCACTAAGAAAAAAACTCCCGTGAAATAAAAAAAAACTATAAAATTAAAATCTTTACCAAAACTTACCAACCCAGAGTAAATTACATTTACTGTTTTACTGATGGCCAAAAGTGAAACTTTTACTCCACGTCAAATTCATTTTGCAGGCATGTACTTCAACCATTATACAATTTGGCTTTGGAAACCCATCGGGTCCGGGCTTCATCGCATAGCGCGCATATATGTAAAGCCATGCTCCATTGGTTTTCCTGATTGCGATAGCGATATACCGATCGCAATATCTGCCGATCCCTCCGATGCTCCGATGTTCCAACCCGCCGATACGCTGAAACAATATATTTTAACATATGCTTGCAAAACATTAAAAGATGGAAAAGAGGGTCGCTGCGGAACTGTAATAATATGAAACAAAATGTTGAATACCCGTCGGGTCCGTCTCATTGGATCGCGACTATAT
>APFE030382627.1:0-17087 GCA_000404065.3 Pinus taeda | reverse complement strand
TACCAATCTTACAAAAAATAATTTAATTTAACTATTATAACTTTTAAAATGTATTTTTATTACCTATACAGATTTTGTATCTTAAAACACTTGAATAGTAAAAATTTCAAAACTGAAATTAAATTTATGGTTTAATTGTGAAATTCAGAAATAATTTAACCAAAACAATATGCTACAATATTCTTTCTTTCTTTTTTCTAAAATTTACAAGGATAAACCATTTAAAGTAAAATGAGAAATCATGAAAGATATATACGTAGATATTGATATAAATAGAACGCAATACTACTGAAATCTCACACACTGCGTGTAGGAACAGAACGTGGAGAGCTGATTTGATCTCACGTACACCCTTCATTCCGCTTAGAGTCTTCTTTCCTTTATTGATCCGAGACTCACAGAAAAGCGAATTCAAGAGTCAAATTCAGCTCCATCGCAACATGGCCATGGAAGGTACAGGAAAATTATACGTAGTAGCGTTGCCCTTCATAGCGCACAGTCATTTCAATGCATTCTTGCATCTCTCAAGAATGCTGGCTACCAGGGGAGTAACAGTCATCTACGTTAGCCTCCCTTCAAACATCCAAATTCTCCGACCCCGAGTGCAGGGATGGGAAGATTTCCCCATCCATTTCCAGGATTTATCGGTGCCGGACTCTCCTCTGCCGGAGGGCAGCCAGAACGTGAGCAACATTTCCCGCGACATGCTGCCGCTGATATACGGTCTCATACAGAAAATGCAGGAGCCACTGGAGGCTCTAATGGCGGAGCTGACAGGGCGTGAATATTACGAATCACGGGGTCTTCCGCCACCCGAGCGCCTGGTTCTC
The DNA here is from genome assembly GCA_000404065.3 of Pinus taeda. NCBI lineage: Eukaryota > Viridiplantae > Streptophyta > Pinopsida > Pinales > Pinaceae > Pinus > Pinus taeda. The sequence continues at coordinate 16,257 of APFE030382627.1, read as the reverse complement.
ATTTACGACATGTTCATGGGATTCTCGGCCGCCGCGGCTGCAAAATTCGGCATCAGTTCCTTCATGTTTTTTCAAATGAGCGCGAAGCTGTGGCTGTGCGCGGAAGCGAAATGTTGGGACCAGCAGGAGTCTCTGCTGGCGGTCGCGGACATTGTGAGCAGGGTGCAGGCGACGCCGGACAGTGTGTTAAGTCATGTCGATAAGGACATGGAGCTGACGTGGCGATTTGCAGACGGGATTCTCCTTAATACATTTGCAGAGCTGGAGCCAGAATTGGTCCAACACCTGGAAAGCTTTGGCACCGGAGGGAGAAGTGGGGTCGGGAAGCCCTTCTGGGCTGTGGGGCCGGTAATTGATATCTCCGGCGGGAACAAGAAAATCCAACGGCCCCGGGACATCGAGATTGTGGAATGGTTGGATCAGCAAACGCCGGGCTCTGTCGTGTATGTGTCATTTGGGTCGGAGGTGTTGCTTTCTCCGGCGCAGGTGACAGAGCTGGCACTGGGTCTGGAGGCGAGCGGGCAGCCTTTCCTGTTGGTGCTGCGACCGCCGAACTCAAAACTCGACGTCGACGTGGACTCCACGTCGCTGGCGGCGGAGTGGAAAGCGGACGTGTTGCCGGATGGCTACGAGCGGCGGCTCGGGACTCGGTGCATTATCGAGTGCTTCTGGGCCCCACAGTTAAGAATTCTGGGTCACCAGGCGACGGGGGCTTTTATTACGCACTGTGGATGGAATTCGGCTCTCGAGAGTGTGGCGGCCGGCGTTCCCATGATCGCGCTGCCGCTGCAAAGCGACGGACCGGCCAACGCCTTCATTTTGGCGCAGGCAAAACTGGCGTTGGAGATTAATATGAGCGATGGGTTCGCTAAGAAGGAAGAGGTGGAGAGAGCTGTGCGAAGATTAATGGCGGCGGGCGAGGCGGCGGACGAGGGGGCGGAGGAGCTGAAGCGGAGAGTGAAGTTGCTGAGTAAAGCCGCGGCGGCGGCCATCTTGAATGAAGGGGGAGCAGCGTGGAAGAGTTTGGATGCGTTTATTGAGTACTCGTCTAAATAAAATTATTAGAAAATATAATTAGAATGTGGGTTTTAGCTTTGTTGGGAGGTTGTGAATTTTAGATAATAAAACAAGAATGTAGTAGTTTAGTTTCAATTTTAGAAAATAAAACAAGAGTGCAGAATTTTAGTTCTTTTCGGTGTGGGGTGGATTTTTAGATTGGACTCAGCAAAGGTTTTCAGTGTGATCATGTAGCAAATTCCTTGGAGGTGTTAGATTTGCTTCATCCATGAAGTGTTATATGGAATTTTAATTTTAATCTATGAAGTGTTACATCGAATTTGGAGTTGAATCGAAGCATTTTATGGATTTTTAGTTTTACTTTATGGGATATTTATAAGAAATTTATATTTGGTGTTAGATTTGGGTCATTCATTGAAGTGTTATATGGAATTTTAATTTTAATTTATGATATGTTTATATGGAATTTGAAGTTGAATTGTAGCATTATATGGATTTTTTATTTTAGTTTATTGGAGATTTATAGGAAATTTATATTTGAATTGATTTATAATTGGTTAAAATTTTTATTATTATATAGAAATTTAGGTTAGATTGAAAGTTATTGATGTTTGATTTATTCGTATTATATTATTTTTAGAGAAAGGGAATTTGTTATTAATTTATTAAAAAAAAGTTTTTAAATTTAAAATTTAAAATTATTTTATAAATTTATAAAATTGAAATTTAAATGGTTTGAAAATGAATGCATTATTTTAAAAATTAAATGTTTTTTAAATATGTTATTTGCATTTTGAATTTTCAAATTGAGTTAAGGAAACATTTATAACCAATGTTTTATTGAGTTTCGAGACATGGAAGTTGTTATATATAAGAAAGTAACAAAATTTAAGAAATTTTGGGAAAGAAGGAGACATCAAAGTCATAAAAATTAAAAAATTATTAAAATTAATATATAAAAATGACAATAAAAATCCGAACAATTCATCATTTTTGTATTAGATTATTATGATTATCGTTTATGCAATATACATCTAAAAGTAAATTGAATCCATCATTCAACATTATCCAATGTTCAATCTAAATTTATCATATGGAACTATGCGAGGTACATCTAAATTAAATTCATCATTTGACAATTGAGATTATGCAATTCACATTTAAAAGTAAAGTAAATTCATCATATGACTGGCATTATGTTGAAGTCTAAAACAATGTTATCAGAACTAGATCGTTCAATTAACATAGCTCCCCGAAATTGAGAACCGGTCAGAAGCGGTAAAAAAATCAGACCAAAAAACCAATCAACCAAAAACACATAAAATATTCAAATTCTATAGGAAAACATATATATACACGTGCATGCTTATGAATCTAAACCATTTATAGACAAAGAAGCAAAATTTTTCATTTATATAACATGAAAGGGTGCACATAACCAAAATAGCGTCGAGTGCAATCCATCTCTAAAATGAAAATACATCAACAAACAAGCTCCACGTGACCTCTAACATCCAAAATAAAGATCATGCTACAATAAATACCTACATATCATCAAAAGAATTGCCTACATTGGGATCTTTGTCATCAATTTCACCCTCTAAGCATTAAAATAAGGTAGAAAAAGCATAGCCTGTCAAGTCAAGATTTTGTTTTGAGTGGTGGGTACTTTTTTTAGTTGTCTCGTGATAGAGGAGTTTAAAAGTCAATGCCACTAACATCAAGGTACGTAGAGGGCTTGGTGCTTTTGATTAAATACTAGTTACATACCCTCGTACATGATGAAATCCAATGGAGCATTGCAATCCCCCCAATCTTGAAATCATGGAAAACTATTAAGATTTCTAGATTTTGAGCGAGATATAAAATTATACTTCCTCCATATGAAATCCAATGAGGTCAGAACTAATCTCAAACATTTAAATTCATTTCATGGTAATGTTAACAATTTAACGAAAGGGGTGAGAATGAAAGATAAAGGAGAATGCCACTTTTACTTTAAGAATTTAACATTACCATGAATTACATAGCATCAGTAGAGAAATATGGTGAAATACTAGGGTTCCCATATCATAAATCATTGCCCTTTTGGAAAAATATTGCCTTTGAAAGGTCCTTGGCAACAATGTACAAAATCAACGTCCCCCTTCCATCCCCCCTACATCCCCCTTCTATTGCCTACGTCCTCCTTGCATCCCCCCTACAAGGGAAACATGTTCGGAAATGTTTTCCCATGTTTCCCCAAAATGGGAACGTGGGGAAATGTTTCCTAAGCAGTTTCCTCATCTTAAGAACATGGAGGAGTGAGGGGGAAAGCTCGCCACCCTGGGGGGCACGTCCCGATGGAACACTGATTTATAATTATCACATTTTTTATACAAAAATGAGGAGACTCTAAAGCCTATCACCACACATTCTACTAGTTAACCAAAAATAAAAAGTTAAGTTCACATTATATGGAAGTTGTCTTGTCTATGTGTTGTGCGTTAACCAGTTTTGCATGCCCTTTGTTCTTATTGCGTGACTTAAATATGGTTCTTCCCTGTTCTAGAGAATGGGATTGTGTTACATGTCGCCAAATGTTTCCAAATTCCTTTCTCGGGGTCTTATTCTAGTAATTCCTTACTACTCGAGCAAGTGAAAACTCCATTTCAAAGACTCTAATATATAGGGGTCTTATTCTAGTAATCCCTTACTACTAGAGCAAGTGAAAAAACCATTTCAAAGACTCCAAGATATAGGATTTTAAACTTGGTTTTAAAATATCTTTTGAACCTACTTCATTTTCTCTTGGGAATTCTAAGCTTTTTCAAGATTTAGAGACATAATTTTCTTGAAAATTCACATTGTTTCTACATGTTTGTAGAATTTTGGGTCCCTTATTCTCTAGTACACTGAGACTATGACTTAATCCAACATATCTTTCAAGATAATATCCAGAAAGAGAATCTATTTGACTATTGCAACCTATGTTTTTAATTTCACCATATACTGCTTCCCTTTCTCAAATCACATGATCGAGGGGATAAAAATATGTCCAAAAGTAAAAGTTATTGAAATCACTTGAAACTAGTGTCATGTCGTATATCTCATCATTCTAATTTTAGCAACTCTTGACTCACCTCAATCTGACACTATATGTGAAATTTATTGTTATGATGTTTTTCGCAAAGAGATAAAAGGTCAACTTGCAGGGTTGACTAGGTTGTTGACTGGGCAGGTTGTACAAGTGACGTGGTGCATATGTAAGCACCTAACTATGTAGGTATGGAATGTAGGTGAGCCAATCACGTGTTGACATGTAGCCCATTCATATAGGCCAAGTTGGAAGTTTGTGATTGGTTGACAAGTTTTGGTGTGGGCCAATTAGGAGGTGCCACGTGGCCTAATGAGAGGGCACCACATGACCCTCAAATTTTGTGCAAAAGTTCGTTGGGCCGACCGACTGAACCAACAGGGTTTGACACTGAGACCTCCAAAGAACTAACCACATGCCCTACCATTATGCCAATTCATTAGTTGTTAACCAAATGGGTTGACAGTTTGATTTAACGTCAACGAACCAATAGTTTGGGGGTAAGAGTTAGGGAACATGGCTCCAACCCTAGGCATATTTCCACACATAATGCATCACATGTGACCACAACAACGACATAGGCGTTGGGGGTAGACGATTAACCCAGTCCTCAGTATCATTCATGTTATACGACCAACAACAAAGTGGAGGGGCCGGGTAGTTAGCCCAACCCCTGATCCCAAGTAGCCAATCTGACCACACTCGGAGCCAACGGAGAGGCCACATGGCCACAATACCACTGTGAACCAGGGCTAGAAAATCAACACTTAAGGCCTTATTGATGCAATAAAAGAGGCAAAAAAATGCACCATTTTTGGCAAGATTTATGTCACCCCCACGCCAATTTATCGCTAATGATTCTACCAAAAGAGGAATTTCATTGTCTAGTTAACCAGTCTTGTCATTTTGTAGGACAAATAGCATAGAAATGTTCTGGGAGGCCTAGCTTGGCCTTTTTTAAATTTTTTTGAGTTTAAGCAGAGCCTACATAGGGTTTTTTGGGTGTTCTCTACCCAATGAACACATCATTTTTATGATTCGAGCATTGTATGTTGAAAAATTTGCAGAGCCAAGTCCTTTTCTATTGCAAACAAAACTATTTTGAGGTCATATGTATACCTTGTTGAGCATGGAAACAACCTAGACAAGGGTTTTCACACCTTCCAGATGCATCTACAATAGTTGAATCTTCACTTGAGAAGTCATTTTCAATCTATTCTTAGTATGATTGTCGGAAAATACCATTGAAACACCTCGTTATGAAGCAGTTGGATTTGTGGTTCTTGATATTAGAATGAGTACGAGGACCTATTTCTAGATTCAGTGAGAGAGTCATTTTCTTTTAAGACCATCGTTTCTTTGCTAAAGGGAGTCAACTTATGAGTGAAAGTTATTTGAAGGAGAACGTTTCTTTGAAGGAGAAACAATTCCACTCTAGAAGGAGGTTTACTATATGAGTCAAAGATTTTTTATGTACTCTTTCTGTTGTTGATAACAATAAATCGACCTAGCCATTAGAGAAGGGGTGGAGAGACATAATCCACATTGGACGAACTCCATTATCACTTGGTAGTTCTCTTTTTCATTTTCATCATGTTGGGTTTCATATGACTTTGTTCCATCTTAAGTTCATTGAAAACTTAAATATTCACCTTTGAATAAGTTACAACCCAAATGACTTTTAGAAGGCCCAATTTTTTCAAAACTTACAAAGTGTCAAAGGACGATCAACTGTGAGATCACAGATATCAAACCGGGTTTTGACTAGATTGCAATCCCGAGTGAAAGTTTGCATTATGTAAGACTCATAGAACTAGAACAAATGAATTCTTCTCTCCAATGGAGAACATGGAATTAAGAGATTTCTTGAAGAAACAAAGGATGAAAAGAAGAAGTTGCGCCTGATGTTGTAGAATTTCATTGAAGAGAAAACTAGGGAATGTTAAGCTTCTCCCAAGACTCGACAAGTTTGTGGTCATGAGATGACTAACGTGTGTACCCTTTTTCAGTTGAAGAACGCTGATTATATGTTAAATCACAATATTCGTTTTCTTGAATCTTCGTCTACCATTTCGTCTACAAAAGAGAAGGAGGAGATGGCTAAGACTTAGGAGGAGGACTAGGAGTCACAAGAAGAAAAGGAGGTAAAAGATACTTCATGTTCAATCCATTCTATTAACAATGACAATGGTTATTTTGCATCATTTGAGAAACATACGAAGGGTATTGCTATGAAATTGTTGAACAAAATGGAATAGAATGGTAAGGGTCTTGGAATCTATAGTTATGGAATTGTTAATCCTAATAAGGTGAGACCACAACCTTGGCATGAAGGATTAGGATTTGTTCAAGAAGAAGTTGGAGAATGCTCAAAAAAAGCAAAGTCAAGGAATTCTTCAAGTGTGAAACTCGTGTAGAGATAACTCTTGCAGGTTCAAGGAGTATCACATCATGACGATGATGTTGATGGAAAAATGTCCCCAAAGAGAGATGACCACTTCAAAGGAAGAAATAATTCAGGTTCTCCTCATCAATCAAGATCTCATTGCCAAACTTGTAATCCAAAGGACAATCATAAAAGGTGTAAACATCATGATTATTCAAAAGCTTTCTATGACTATAAGAAACATGATGATTTGAATAAAATGTTGTGGAATGTGTTTCCTTGCGCTTTTTGTCATGAATAAACATTGTGTAGCTAAGTGACAAAAAATGAAATCATTGGTCGAGAAAATTAATATGTCAATTGGAAGTGAGAACAGGAAGGAATATCCTCTTCCAAGTTTGAAGACATTTTTGCCAAGAAATTTAGAAAAGCTTTTGTACTCATCACAACATAAGTGGGAATTGGATCGATCAATGTTGGAAGTTTCATCCACATCTTCATCCAAATAAGGACAAACAGGTCATGAATTCACCTGAGAAAGAGAAGACAAAAGAATGTTCAAGGAACACCTTAACCATCCTCAAAGCAGCTATAGAAGAAAGCGAAATGTAGAAAGGAAACTAGCTAGCCAGGTTGGGTAAGAAAGGGTTGGACTATTTGTCTAACTAAATATTTCATTTCTTTTGTATTCTACATGTTGCATGTCCCCATATCTAGGTATTTTGTAAAAATGACATTGTGAATAAATTACTTACATGTAACAATGTTTTCTTTGGCATTTGATGTTATTCTGACTTGTTCATCACTCAATTTGTATAGGAATTTGAGAGTCGAATTTCTTACACATTATAAAAATGCATCTCCTTCATGGATATTATGGTAAGCATCCTAAACTTTGGGATGAGCAGTTGCATTACATTTAACATGCTATAATCATTCCAAGCACTCATCTATGCAAGTATTTCCATTTGAAGCTTGTTTGGGTTATTTTTGAAAGTCTCATTTGTATGTTATCTTTGGTCAAGTTTTTGGAATAGATAGACATAATTATGTTGACAAAGCCAAGAATTTCATTGAAAAAATGTAGCCAGTGCACCAAGGAGTAAAAGAGTAGCTTTATAAAATAAAAGCCAAATATAAAGAAAGGCATGAAAAGCATTGAGTTGATCATGAATTCCAAGTGGGAGATCATGTTTGGTTGTATATTAGCAAGGAAAAGCTCAAGTTAAAGATTGTACGAGCTGCCAAGGAAGGATGGTCATGAAGAGAATGTCCAGATTCCATCTATTGAATATTTTGCTCGTGAATATTTAGATGAATTGTAGGAAGACTCAATTATTTAAGGGAGAATCAAGACTTCACGCAGAGGTAATGTGCAGTATGTTCATGTGGGGCTCAAAGTCACCAATTTAGGTAAAGAAAGGTGGGTCAAGACCGAGAAAGTGAGGAAGTTTTAGTCTCACTTACTTGCTAAGTAAAAACAATATCTTGGAGGTCTAGAAGTTTCTAGTGGGGTGGAATGATCCCGGGGATCAAAATATGCCCAAAAATAAAATTACTCGAAATATCTTGAAAACAGTATCAAGTGTTATATCTCTTCATTTTGATTCCAACAATGCTTAAATCACCTTAATCTGACACCATATGTGAAAGTTATAGCGTTCTGAAGTTTTTTTGTTATTTGGGCAAGCCATACAAGTGATGTGGCAATGACGTTAGCAGTTGACTGAGTAGGTACGACAAACATGTGGGTCAATCACGTGATAACATGTAGCCCAATGGTATAGATCAAGTTGGCAGTTTATGATTGGTTGATGAGTTTTGGTGTTGGCTAATTCGGAGTCGCCATGTGGCCTGATGGGAGGGAAGCACATGGCCCTTAGATTCTGTAAAAAAATGCATCAGGTAGGCCAACCGACCCAATAGGGTTCATGTTAGGTCACTATACTACTAGTGTAACCCCTTATTGTTATTAGTTCAATCCACTTATTATATTGTCGTTCCCATGTAGTCCCCATATTGTTATTATTGTGCCCCATAGAAGCCCACTATTGTTATTATTGTGCCCTTACATTATTATTGTTATGTCATTCTTATTATATTATGACCCCTTAGACTCCTATATATAGAAAGGAGGCATTGTCATTTGTAACATCCAAGAATTGTTCATTTGTGTAATGTAAAGGAGGTTTCCCCCTCAAAGAGGCCAAATTCTAAGGCATTGATCTATCTTTTCTATCTTTTGTGAGTTGGCTTCATAACATTTGGTATAAGCTTTGGATTCTAGGGTTTCACTGCTCTAAACAGGTCATCGTGGAATTTTTGCTATAACTTTTTTTTCTATGACGTTTCAGAAGCGAGAAAAACCCATTTGAGACGAAATCTCGTTGAACCTTGGGTCCGAATTTCATATCCTATCCTGCTATATTTTCAGAGATATGATTTGAGGAAGTTAAGGTTTTTGCAAGCTCCAGAATTTCATCTAAAATAGGCCATCATGGAATTTTCTCTATAACTCTTTCTCTACAAAGTTTTAGAAGCTAAAAAAAAACCCCATTTGCGAGGAAATCGGTTGGAACCTCGGCTATGAATTTCAGATCCTGACTTGCTATATTTTTGGAGATATAATCTGAGGAAATTAGGTTTTTGCAGACCCCTAAATTACATTCCAAACAGGTCACCTTGGGAAAATCATCATAAATTTCTCTCTGAGTATCAAATTGAAATTTCGTAAGAAGTTACACAAAGAGGACGGACTGTGTTTTGTTTGGGTATAAGTTTTAGAACCTAAGGTTGAAACAGTGATACATGGCATGTTGTACAAGTTAACTATAATGAACTAGTCTATAATTAGGTCATTGCAAGAGATTGGGAATAAAGCTTGCTTCACGAATCCAATTGTGATCAGACTTGCAGATTTAGAAAGAGGACTCAGAGGGCTATTTCAGACTGAAATTTTAAAACTTAAAGATTGGAAAGTACATAGTTACAGTCGTTTCCAGATCGAGCTCCTAAAATCAAGAAAAAGCGAGATGAGGAAGTTTGATTGCAAGGATCTGGTAAATTGGATACTACATATGGACAAATATTTTGATCTACATGGTGTACCACTATTACAAAAGGTATGTATTGCATCTAATTATTTAGAATCGAATCAATTTTTATGGTATAAAGGGATTTGTTCTCGTAAACCACTTGTTACGTGGTCAATTTTCATGGAGGAAATGATAGCACATTATGAGGATACAAAGACAAACACCTTCTTTAGCCAATTGAAATATCTCAAACAAAGTGTTCGATGGCAGAGCACATTGAGGACTTTCAAAAATTGAATATAAGGGAAAATGATATTCTAGAGAAGAACAGGATCGATGTCTCCATAGGGACTTAGAATAACATTCAACATGAGGTTCGTCTTTGGGAACTTGATTCATTGGAGAAGGCATTCAGGTTGAAAAGAAAAGTGGAAAGAAAAATTATGGCAACAACGAATTCTATCCGTCACAACTATAAAGTTGGAATTGTTGTTTCTCCTAACCTTCCACAACCTACAAGGGTGACAACACAACAATTGGAAGAAAAAATAGAAAAAGGACTTTGTTACAATTGTGATAACAAATACATTAAAGGTCATAAGTGTGTTGAGAAGAAATTATTTTACATTGATTGCGAAGATGAGGCAGAAAAGAATCAAGAAACGTCAAAATAAGAGGATATACACCAGGAACCAACCTCCAATAAAGAGGAAATGAATCCGACCATATCTTGTAAAACGTTGGCAAGAATTACCACTCCTCAAACTCTCAAGATGGAAGGACACGTCAAGAAGAAAAATATTCGAGAAGGGAACGATCACATCAAGCATCAACAACAAGTTCTCCAACTTTTTAAAGGATAACGCCACTTTGGTTCAAAATCGAATGAAACAAAAGGAAAATCAACATCACAGTGAAAGAAGTTTTGATGTAGGCGATTGGGCATTTTTATGGCTACATCTCAAGCAAGTTATTTATGAGAAGAAAATGTTGGCAATACTACATGCACTTAAGAAATGGTGACCTTACCTAATGGATAGACACTTCAAGGTAAAAATGGATCATGATAGTCTTAAATAATTTTCAGAACAAAAATTATCTTTAGAAGAATGGAAAAAATGGGTCACAAATATGTTGGGTTGTGGCTTTAAAATCATCTACAGAAAAGGAAGAAAAATGTTGCTACAGATGCACTCTCAAGAAAGGATGAGGATGTGGAAGCATTATTTTGTGCTATTTCTATTATCCAACTAGATTGGATACACGAAGCAAGGGATGAATGGAAAAAGGATGAAGAAGTGTGGCCACTCATTCAAAAGTTGCAGAAGATCCCAGTTCAAACAGTATCGCGAGAACTTGACAATGAAGGAAAAATCATATTGGAACCTGAAGTAGTCACAGAACCGAGAAATCAATAGCTACAAAATAGATCAATTTCATAGTATCTCATTAAGTGGAAGAACATACCCACTAAAAATTCCACATTGGAGGACAAGAATTTATACAGAAGCATCAATAACTACTTAAGCGTTGAGGACAACACTTTTTGAAGGAGAGGGGAATGTTAGGTCCCTATACATTAACTCCCCCCACCCCCACCCCCACCCTCATATATGTACAATCTATTTATATATTGTTGTGCCCATGGGGTCCCCATATTGTTATTATTGTTCCCCATAGAAGCCCACTATTGTTATTATTATACCCTTAAATTATTATTGTTATGTCGGCTTTGATTATATTATGACCCCTTAGACTCTTATATATAGAAAGGAGGTCTTGTCATTTGTAACATCCAAGAATTGTTCATTTGTGTAATGTAAATGAGGTTTCCGCCTCGACGAGGCTAAATTCTAAGGCGTTGATCTATCTTTTCTATATTTTTGTGACCTGCTTCCATAACAGTTTGACCCCAAGACCTTCGATGAACTAACCACAAGCCCTACCGTTATGCCACTTGATGGCGTCTTAACCATACAAGTATGTGGTTTGATTTAACGTCAACCAACCAACAATTTTGAGGGAACGGGTGGGGCACATGGCCCCAACCCCAAACATATTGCAACCCATGTCACCATAGTAGAGGCGTAGGTGGAGGGGGCGAGTTGTTAGCCCAGTGCACGGTCTAATGTAGCCAATGTGACCACACCTGGATCCAAGAGAGAGGGGGTTGGCACCTGGCGCCAGACCACACCCACATAGCCACAATACAATGATGAACCAAGGTTGGAAAATTGGTGCTTAAGGCCTTATTCATGTGATTAGAGATGCATGAAAATGCACCTTTTTCAGCGGGATTTCTGTTGGCCTCGTGCCAAGCCACACACACATGGCCATAATACAACCATGAACCAAGGTTGGAAAATCTATGCTTATGTCCTTATTCGCATGAGTAAAGAGGCGTGAAAATGCACCTTTTTCAGCGGGATTTTGGCCAGCCTCATGCCAATTTGTGATTGGGGGTTCTGCCAAAAGAGGAATTTCATTGCCTAGTTCCAGTCTTGTCATTTTGTAGAATAGATAGTAGATAAATGATCCAGGAGGAATAAATTAGCAATTTTTTAGTCTTTTTGAGTCTAAGAAAAGGCTACACATGGCTTTTTGGGTGGTTTAGACCCAAAGGCAACATCATTTTTATGATTCGAGCATTGTATGTTGAACAATTTGCAAAGGCAAGTCCTTTTATGTTGCAGACAAAGATTGTTTTGAGACCATATGGACACCTTGTTGAACATGGAAAGAGCCTAAACAAGGGTTTTCAAGCCTTCCAGGTAAATCTTCAATAGTTGTTTCTTCATTTGAGCATCCATTTTCATCCTATTCTTAGTATGATTGTGGGAAAAGACCATCGCAACAATTCATTATGAAGGAATTTGATTTGTGCTTCTTGATCTTAGAATGAGTACGAGGGCTTGTTGTTAGATTTAGTGAGAGAGTCCTTTTCTTTTAACACCATATTTTCTTTGTTAAACGCAGTTAACTTGTGAGTGAGAGTTCTCTGAAGGAGAAAGTTTCTTTGAAGGAGAAACAATGCCACTCTACAAGGAGGTTTAATATATGAGTCAAATATTTGTTATGTACTTTTTTTGTTACTAAGATCAATAAAGAAAACTAGCAATTAAAGAATGGGTTTGGAGATGTAGTTCACAGTAGACAAACTCCATTATCACTTCTAATTGTGTTGCAATTTGTTCATAAATCCAATGACTTTGTTACAATCGTCACAAAAATTCTGACCCAACTATTCTAGGAGAACGCTGACATACCAGTGTTGGGATTCCATGGTGTTGAAAATGGGAGGAAGGACAAAATAACTAGGAGAATGGACTGGGACATGGGCCACATCCTCCTCTAAAATTTCTTCCACAGAACCTTCTCCCCTCATCTCTACTACATCCCCTCTGTGTTCAACTCACTTCCCTCTTGGCCCTAATACTCTCCACGCTTTGTCACATTGTGGATACAATTTTTTATGTGTCCCCAAGTGGTTGAAAGCAGCTCCTTACATCCATAAATACACAAATAAATGAAAATACTTCCAAATCTCTGTGTCAGATAATAAGGTGTCTACAATGTTGAATTTGGGAAACTTTTTAGAAAGGAAAGCCCTAGAAAGTACTTCCACCTTTCGAATTAAAATTTCCATTGTAGAATAGCATTTGAATCCTCCCCCCAATGACTTCAACCCCAACTTGGTTAGCCCATCACCCCCCAATGTGAGAACTTTGCTCTAGAAAATCTAAAAACACCCCAAGAATCGCAATTCATCTAGGCCAAAAATATAGGCCACTGGTGACCACCATGAACTTGGGATTCCTACTTACAACATAATCACAAAAGGATGAGAACACCCAAGACAAAAATCTAGTCACCCCTAGCACCACACCAACCTCTATTATTTCCTTCTGCTTGAGAGTTAATATTATCCAAAATCGACTTTTGTGCAACTAAATCAAACGCCAAGAAACAAACACAAGCTACCAAATCAAAATTATGGCTACAATTGACACTAACACCTGGGAAACCCAGGTTTTCCTCAAGAGATAATGGGTGCATAAAGAAAGAAATTCAGCTGAAAGACTCCACCCTCCTAACAAACTAATATCATTACACTACCAAGTCCAAATAGATAGTCAAGGAGGCTTACCTATTTGTCTACTATAGAACACCAACTCAGAAGCACTCCATCGATGGACGAATTATGTGTGTGTCCCTCCCTCATAAAGCCAAACTAGTTATAGAACAAACTGGTATCCCAAAATTGGTAAGTCTCACCACCAACAGACTCTAGTGTATTTCACACTTAGAATGAAGACTCATCGTCACAAAGAACCAAATTCAAAGGTGCATGCACAGGTTGGCCATATGTGCAAACTCTTCGCACCTTACACCGCCCTCATGACCACCCACAACCAAGCTCGGTAGCACTACCATAGGTCTCACCATTCCACATATAAACTTACCACTTTGATTCTAAAAATATCAATGCATCTTGCATTGCATGCTACCATATCATCACATGTGTCATGTTTTGATGTACAAGAGGGACTAGTTTTAGGTCAAAAACGATGTGGTTGATCAATAATGATGCTACATAGAGAAAACACAAATTGGTCATTATGTTTCTTCCTTGTGATAAATACATGTGAAAATTTTTAAAATCAAGTGTTTATTGGTGAAGGGTTAATTTATTATGAGAACATCACTTTTGGAGGGAAAAATTTTAAACACAACACTTTTTTATGGAAGTGAAGGCCTTAAACGTAAAAATAAATTGTATTATGGGGAAAGAGAAATCCAAATTCCAACAATGCTAGCTTCAACATAAATTGTATGACGGGTAAAAATAAATCCAAATTCTAACCCTGTTAAACCAAACATTTAGCTTCCTCTTATAGCCATCTTCTCGTTCATATGTAACAACATGAACAAACTGATGCCGAATTTTTCTGTCACGTCGGGTGAGAATCCCATCTACATGTCAAATATGAGAAACCAATCACTCGGGCGGTGGGAGACTCGTGATTGGTAATATTCATTCGCTATCAGATCCGCCATTAGTGCCTCCATTGACTCCTACATTTTTTTATGAGACCGCATATCAGCGGCAACATATTGCCGGAAATGTTGTTCACGATCTAGTGGCCTTCTAGCAGAGGAGACTCTGGCATGGATAAATCCTAGAAGTGGATGGGGAGATCTTCCCATCCATGTAGTCGGGGTCAAAGAATTCAGAGGTTTGAAGGGATGCTAACCTAGATGATTGGGATGCCCCTGGTTGCCAACATTCTTGAGAGGTGCAAGAATGCATTGAAGTGACTGTGCATTATGAAGGGCAACACAAATACGTATAATTTTCCTCTTCCTTCTATGGACATGTTCTGATCGAGACAAATTTGACGCATGAATGGAATCTTTATGCCAGTCTAGGATCAATAAATCTATAAGAGTTAAAGTAGAGTCCAGAGGATGTGGGAAGACTTGCCCACCATGTATGCTTTAGAACTGTCACAATAGTTGAAAATAAAAAAAAACGAGAAGTCGAGCACACTAAAGAGGGTGGGTTAATTAATAGAGAGACAATAGCATGCGGGAGTGTAGGCGTGGCCTCTTGTATCTTGACGTCCGATATAACAAACTGATGCACAATTTTCCTCATTATGTTCCTACACACATTGCAAACTTCTACATTTGTGTGAGATTTCAGTAGTATTGGGTCATATATATATTAACATAGATCCATTTTAAGTACAGACTTAACATGAGCTTACAAGAATTAAATTTCTTTATGTGCCATTTATTTTTTTTAGAGTGCAAAATACAAAGTGTTATTTTTCATTATTTAAATAGTATTTTTGAATGCTAAATAAGGTAATATATATATATATATATATATATATATATATATATATATATATATATATAATTTACATTAAATATTACTCATATGCATATGGAGACAATTTAATCCCTCAAATTAAAATGACTTTTTATTATATATATTTTTTAGTATATGTCTATATTAATTCTTATTTAAATACTTTATTGATAACTTACATTGAATATTTTTTTATATACAACATTAACATGTTTTATTTTAACAATTGGTTTTTTATATATAGATATATATGAAGTTGATATCAAAATAAATTAATTAACATAGATCTTGAAATAGTTTATTTAAATCTCCTGTTAAAATATTTTTGGAAAGTATAAAATTTAAATATCTTACTCATACATTTTTTTACTTCTATTCTTTTTCTTTTTATTATAACCTACATTAATTTTTTATTTAAAACATAATTTTATTTTATTTATTTTAAAAAGAATAGAAGACAAACTACCCATTCCCCCTTATACTCTTCTTAATTTAAGTGTTATGATTTTTTAATAGTCTGAATCTATATATAATAATAATAATAAATGATTTTAAATAGAAAAAATTAAATTTTACAAATCAATATTAATGAAGCCATTGGAACATAGAAGAATAAGGCTTCTCGAAATTTTGAACTTGAATGGTTTATCTTTAAAGTTTTGGACTTTTTATGGGATATTTTTTGGTCAAATTAATTTAGAATCACACAACTATATGTTGGAATTATAAATGTAAGAATGTTTTGAAGTGATTTTCAAATCACTAAATCTATAAATGTAAAGTTATGATTTAATTAAAATTAGTTTTTTAGGGTATTTTAATTTCAACTAAATTCTAGTGGAGATTTTTAAATTGAATTGAATTT
>APFE030382623.1:52833-73440 GCA_000404065.3 Pinus taeda | reverse complement strand
TCTTCTTGAGGGCCTTTACCTCCCTCTCTCTTTCAGCCACATTTTGTTTTGACTTGTCATATTTTTCATTTATTTTTTTCAGATTGTCCTGGGCTTGGCTCAGGTCAGACATCTGGGACTCCAGGACCTGAATTTCTTTCCTCAACTTCTGCATGTCCAGGCTTTCAGCCCGTTCTGTTGTTGGTGATGAAGTGTCTGGGGCTGCTTGCTGCACTTGTTGGCTGGGAGGGGCAGTGTCTTGAGGGGTTTCCTCAAGGTTTATTGTTTCTGGAGGTGGCTGTGAGGTTTGCCCTACCTCCTTCTGCTGCAATGCCGCTTCTAATGTGGCCTCTGACTTCTGCAACTTTTCCTGAGTTTGGATGAGCTCTTTGTATAATGTCATTAATAGAGAAGCTACATCCTTTTCTTGCCTCTGCTGGGCAACCTCATCTGTTTGTGGGTGAAGAGTTGGTGGGATTTTTAACTTCTTTTTTAATGCTGCTATATCAGCATCCCTTAGCCTGAGGACTTCTTGCACAGCCTTAACATCTTTGGGATCATGCCCAAACTCTATTATGATTTCTTCCAGTGCTTTGATCCTGTTATCCTTAGCTTGAGAGGAAGCCCTTTCCAATTCAAGTTGTGCAGCAGTATTGTTCAGGCTATTCTGCAGCCTGTAGTTGACCAGGGTCTTCTCAGCTAATGTGGCATAGCCCATCTCACCCGTCTGTTTATGGAGCTCAATTTGATCCATTGGGTGGATGTCTTTTGCTAGGACCTCCAAATTGGTCCTAATATAGTCTGCAGCTGATTGTGGTTGCTGCACTGTTGGTGTGAAGTGGCTCATGACCATTTTCCCCTCCTGTGTATCAAAGGCAGACATGAGCCTTTATTGGTTTGTAGGAGCCATGTTCAGCAGGTGATTGTAGAGTTGAATCTTTATTGGTTTACTCCTTCTCTTGATATCTTTGAACTGCTGTTTAATGCTTGTTTCTCCTCCCTTCTTCTGTCCTGAGGAGCTCACTTCCCCTAATGCTGCCCTGTCTTGCTCCTGTTGAAAGGAGCTGGCTAAGGCTTCCATGCTTGGCATTTCCTCTTCTGAGAAGGGATTTAATCTTTGTCTCTTCTATGGCGATGAAGTAAGGGGAGTCTCCCTATCTCTTTTCCTGCTTACATCCTCCCTTTGAGGGGTCTGGAGGATGGAAGAGTCAACCCTAGAATCCTGCCTTGGAGGTGCCATTGGCACTGGCTGTTCTTGGGTGGCCATTGGGGCCTCTGCTGTTTGTTTCCCCTGACCCTGTTGGTCCTTTTGCTGCTGTTCATGTTGGGGTTGCTACTCTTCCATAACCTTCTCCTTGCCCTTGCTTTGATCTTGTTTGTGGTTTGCGCTGCCCCTTGATGTGTTGTAGAAGATGAAGCAGCTACTCCTTCTTGAGGCTTTGGCAGAGTAAGTACCTCAGAAGGAGATTCTAAGTCAGCCGTTTTTAATAAATTCCTTCTGGCCCTTTCAACTAATTCTTCTTGAGTAACTGGTTCTTCCAGTGTGTTCCTTCTCCATTTTGGTTGGTTGGCATGTCTTTGAATGTGGGGCATGCTCACATGCTCATAGCTAGAGAGCTTGTATTTCTGCCTTCTCAAGGATATGGACATGTTAGGGTCATAGGGCTTCCAAAGGAAGCTTTGTTTTAGGCCAAGGCCTTCTAGTCTCCTGTCAGCATCTTTCCAACCTTCTCTTTTGTTTAAGACAAAGTGGCCCAGTTGATTTCTTACTTTAAGCTGTGCCTTCTTGCCCCTGCCTGCAAAGTGCACCATATCGGCATTGCCAAATTGCCTGAAATAGTCTAAGGCAAACAATCTCATAGGCACATACCTGGGCAATCTGTATGGGCGCAACTCACACCCATATATTCTGATCACAGTATAGTGTTGGTAAAAGTACCAATCCCATATGCTGTATGCACTGGATAGCTGCAGAATCCTCTGCATCTCATCAGTCAGTCTTGGAGGGGGTGAGGTTAAGAATAAAGACATGGCTGGATGGATGAAGAGGTCTATGAACTCAGAGTATGTGTACGGAGAGTATGTGCTGAGGTGAAAGACTGATGTCCAGTACACCACTGACCTTGGATTGCCTGCTGCATCAGTTCTCTTGATCTCAAAGGAGAACTTCTCATGTTGGTAGTACAGGATGAGGTGGTAAATGTAGGAGGTGTATCTCAACACCTTTTCTCTGGACAAGTTCAAAAATTGCTCATGCATCTTGTCTGAAATGTATGTAGCATAATCATAATAGATAGGAGTCTTGCCAGGGGAGAACATTGTCATCATCACTAGTACACTTTCCTCAATAAACTCTAGTGACTTGTACCCCAAAACTGAGCTAATCATGTATGCCAGGTCTACACCTAGTTGATTGAGGTGGCCATCAAAAATGGGAGGGTGCAGCACTGTGTCAGAGTTTGTAATGAATAGTTGATTTAGCTTTAGGATCTGTGCTTCTGTTAATATCTTGGCTCCTTGGTTGATCAAGTCCAGTAGGGACAAGGGGACCAATTTCTTCTGGGTCTTGAACTGCAGCATTTCCCTGATGGCCTCAGGGGTTATGTAGAATACTACTGCACCTGTAGGGTCAAGCACAACTCTCTGCATGGGGTCATAACAAATAGCACATAGGTGAATCAGGTCAGGGAACTGGTTGACCTGAGGGAGCTTGAAAATTGGGAGGGAGGACTCCCAAATGCCTAGAATGTCTGTCCCATCCTTGTGTTTGGCTTTGAGCTCGTTTAATAGATGAATGCGGAACTTGCATTTTGATAGGGAGTCCTCAGAGATTTGGTAGTCTAGGTCTGCGAAATCCTGCCACTCCAGCTCTCTCTGTTGGGCATTTAGGGGAGCAACATTGAGAGCTACTGGTGCCGTTGGAGTCTCCATGTTTGTTTGGATACTGCTTGATAAATGAATAAAGAACTGCCTGTGAAAGGAGAATTTGAGGAATGCAGGGTAGCAGGGTAAGTCCACAGCAATTGGAATACTGTTTGGCTCTTTGAGAAAGCAATTTACAGTGTTTAGTAGACCTTTCTTGATAATTGAAAACAGGTTATGGATTCCGGTTCACGACTGCGCGAATGGAAAAAGGGTTTTTACTGAAAGTTCAGTCTGAAACGGCTCTGCTAGTGAAATTCGACCATCAATTCTTCAAGAGGGAGCTGGGTATGCATGGTTTTATGGTGAATTTTTAAGCTTTTTCTGTGTTTAGGCGTTCTTAGTATTTACAGAGAAACCAGGTTGCAGAGAGGTTTTTAAGGAGAAATACCTGTTTGTATGGACAGCTTGGGTCTGAACAGCAGTTGGGTACACGCTCTGAAGCTCTGTGGTTGGTCTTGAACCGGTTGGCGAATTCGTCGTTGTAAAGCGCATGCAGAGAGTGCAGAAGTATTTTTGTTAAAAAGTGCAAAAAACACGTAAATTTGGCAAAATATGGCTTTTTGGGCTTATTGGTGCGCTTTTTTAAATGACGTCAGCATGACGTCAGCAAGTGGGTCCGGGTTGGATGACGTCAGCAGGACACCATCAGGTGACGTGGCAGCCAAAGACTGGTCCACGGGGGCGGTGGGCTGGCGGCCAGGTGGACGAATGGTGGACAGGGTGCGCGGTCGTGGCACTGACATGAGCAGCAAAAGGATGCTAACATAGGTGGACAGATGGCATCATATCGGGCCCCCTCCTATACGGCAAGGAATCTGTCAGAGGGGTGCTCCGATGGAACATGGGGGCGACGCGTGGGTTCGCGTGACATCATCGTCTGACAGATATCGGACGATATCTGTCGGACGTCGGGGCCCCTCCGAAATCCACGACGACCGTTGGATTTAAAGAGCGAGATCTGACGGCTATCAGGAAGGGGATATGCGTGGAAGATATGGTCAACGGGCGGCTTAAAATAATAATATTCATTGGTAATTGCGCCTGGCGGGACCCTTCGGGTTTTCAACAAATTTCAATAGTTTTTCAATGTTTTCCTTTGTAAAATCGAATATACCCGACAACTTTAGAAAAAGGCAAAATAAAGGTTTTTATGAAATTTTCCGCATAAAACGTATGAAGGATAAAACTTAGGATAGGTGGGTTTTAATGAAATTTCATGAAAAGGCGCATAATGGCTCCCGACCTTAGGATAAGGCGGGGAAAGTGGGTTTCATCATATTTTTGCCTTTGAGTGGGTAAAAGGGTGCAAAAAGGGGTTTTTTCAAGGGTTTTTAGGCAAAAATGGAGAGTTGGCTAGGTAGATAGGTCCTAATGGAGAAAAGGGGTTAGGCTTGGGTTCTTGAGCTTAACCAGGTGTTAATCCAATGCCCTAGTAGTGAAACATATGGCTATAATGCCAAGGAGGGGATATTTATACATTGTTTAGGGTTTATACACCATGGTGTTATAATAGTAGGGAAAGTGAAGCATAGGGAGCTAGATAATAGAGTTAGAGGTTAATATGGAGGGAGAAGGTGAATGAAGAGTGGTATCACTAAGTTTTCTTGGAGACAACTTAGTTTAAAGAGTAGATCAAAATGAAAAGAACTTTGCACAAGAAATGTGGCTTCTAAAGGCCATAAGAACCAACATAAAACCTTGAGTCTCTCTTATAAACACAACTTGTGAAGGGATGTTAGTAATGAGTGGTAAAAAAAGGGGAAAAGGGGAGTTAGACATGCTCCACTGTGTTGTTTTCCTTGTTTCTAGTTTGCAAATTTCAGCTTGGAAGGAACACCACTTCTGCAACCCCATCTACCTACCCAACTATTTTACCTAGCATTTTTTGTTTCTTCTTGGAGGGTGCATTTGGACTTGCAGACCCTTGATGTGCCTTTTTTTTCCCTTGGCTTTTTTGCTTTGATTTTCTATCTAGCACTACCCTTATTTCTTCCAAGGCCCCAGATTAAGCAGTTGGGAACCTTAGTTTTCTCTGCCTAACTACTGATCTGCCAAGATTAAACAGTTTGGACAGATTTCTTTCTCTATTCTACAACAAAAATTGAAAACATGGCATGATCCAGATTAGACTGTTGGGTCATCCATCAAAACTTTAATAGGCATGAAGGCATGTACACACCTTGTCTTTCCTTGTAAATATGGAATCTTTGTAGCAGCAAAGTAGAGCATATTTGGCACTTGAATTTGCCAATCATGAAATATGAAACCTATTGGTATAGGTATCCAACAAGGAGTACGATTTCGAAGTAATTATGAAGCTAGGACGATTGAATGTAGGACCAGATCATTTGTTGCACATTGAAACATGAGAACAACCTACTAATTTAGAGGAATGAATGTCTGACACATAGCTCTTTGTGGTTAACATCGTAAACATTCACTATGTAGACATGATACACTTCTTTACTATAGGAATGGCTCTAGAAGGACATACTAGTCATCAAAAGAAGGAATTGGTAGTGTGTGCAACATATTTTTCAATCATTGTAGGACATTTGTAAGAAATGGGGTCGGATGAAATATTGCGATGTTATGTGCCTGAGTTTGTACTAGATAGTATCCTCACTAAGGCTCATGGAGGAGTTGTGAGAGGCCATTATGCAGGAAAGGTAACAATGCAGAAGATTTTATGTGATGGGTTTTGGTGGCCGACACTGCAGCAGGATTCCAAAGCTTATTGTAGGGCATGCGATGCATGTCAGAGAACTAGCGGGTCATCATGGAGGGATGAGCTACCTCTGAATCTACAGATGTCATTGTAGCCATTTGAGAAATGGGCGATTAATTTTGTAGGGCGGATTGAGCCTGTAGGAAAGAAGACGGGTGTGTGATACATCATCACTGCAACAGAGTATTTGACCAGATGGGCGGAGGCACAACCCATTAAGGATTCTATAGGGGCAACAATAAGAAAGTTCCTATTTGAATATGTGCTGACTAGGCTTAGTTACCCAAAGATTTTAATGAGTGATTGTGGTACACATTTCCTTAATGAAACAGTCAGCCCACTGACCAAAGAATTCCAAGTTTATCATCAGAAGAGTACGTCATATCATCCTGAGGCTAATGGGGTGGTTGAAGCGTTTAATAAGATATTAGAGAATGTGCTAACAAAGGATTGTAATTCGCAAAGGGATGATTTGGACGTGCACGTACCCACAGTGGTATGGGCCTATAGAACTACTTGTAAGAAACATATGGGACAGACACCTTTCAGGTTCGTTTATGGTGTAGAAGTTGTGATATCGATTGAATATATTGTACCTAGTCTACGTGTAGTAGTGTTCACAAGAATGGAGGACCATAGAGCACGGGAGGAGCATCTCGTGTCACTAACAAAACTTGAGAACAACAATTTTTTGGCTGGATTCCATCAACAAGTTTAGAAGGAGCATGAAAAGGCATGGCATGATCTATACATGAAACTGCACACCTTTAAGGTAAATGATTTAGTTTTATTGTATGGCAACAAGTTTGATAAATTTCCAGGGAAATTTCAAATGCATTGGCTGGGGCCATATGTCATCAAGGAGATTACTGATGGTGGAGCATTTCAACTTGTGAAATTGAATGGAGATCCATTTCCATGGAAGGTAAATGGAACATGATTGAAGCCATACACCAGGGATCTATCCCGATAACTATATAATGGAATCACATTCTTAGCACTCCAGGAAGTCGCAAGGAGGTGTGGGACTATAAACTAGACTTCTCGAGTTGTAGAGCTGCACAACAAGAGGACTACGTGGAACGAAAGAGTGTGACAACATCACCAGAAGCGCAAATGGATCTGTGTTTAGAAGGAGGGACTGTGTAGCATGGCCAAAAAGTGATCGTTACTGTTACTATTCATGATTTGATAGTGAGAAAATGGCTAAGAGGACTGGGGGGTGGCATTTAAGGTTGAATTTTATAGTGAAATCTTTGAAAATCTACTGGAAATATAGTATTTATGAGTAGATTTTTGGGGGAACGGTCGAATATGAATTCGAATTTGAGTATAAATTAACAATGGCCGCCCAACGAGGCACGCTTTGCACTCTGAGAGTTTATGTGTCATGCTACCTGGTGTGCATGAACCATGTGTTCTTCGACCACTTGGTGGCTAGTTCTGTGTTTAACAGGTTACCTATGGAAACCCAGGAACTCATTAACAACTTCATGTATGCACCCGTGGAAACTACAGGTGCTAGAGGGTATGTTGCCTCTCAGGGGGTTGTCCCAAGGGTCGTAAGTATTGAGGTTCCGGCAACAGTACAGAAGTCGCCGAGGTCACCTAGGTTGAAGTCTACGCTGATGAAAGAGGTTCCCAAGATGATGAAAGATAAGCAAAAGAAGACGCGATTGGTGCGCAAGTCAACAAGGAAACATCAGAGAAGAGAAAAATGAACCGTGGAAGAAAATGGCGAAGTGGTTGACCTGGAGGACCATGAGGGCATAGAGGACA
Organism: Pinus taeda; assembly: GCA_000404065.3. Taxonomy (NCBI): domain Eukaryota; kingdom Viridiplantae; phylum Streptophyta; class Pinopsida; order Pinales; family Pinaceae; genus Pinus; species Pinus taeda. The sequence goes on along the minus strand of APFE030382623.1, from coordinate 66,029 downwards.
TTGATATTGAAGGTGTAGACACTCTTTCGAAGCTTCTAGAGTACATCCCTTTGCACTAGGGCTAGGTGAAGATCCCAAAGGACCTAAATGAAGGAAATTTTCTCCTTCATACACCCCTATTTCCAGAGAATATCACCTTTGAAGGTCCTCGCTTGGCCCACGTCCCACATGTGAAGCTTGAAGATTGGGACTTGGGAGATACTGGGTAGTTCCCCCACCTGGTTAATGATACTTTTATGAATTGCATGTTCTATGAGGAGTATGGTGTCATCGCGTTGGAGCCAGTGAAGTGGATTCATGGGGTAGAAATGGCAGGATTGTTGAATCTCCTATTGGTGTCGCATTACCAGTGTGCTCCCATAAATTTGACTATTATACAATACTTTTTGTGTCTGGTGCACAATGGGTGCCTCTAGTTGAAAGAGACGATCCCTACAACTGATATGCTGATTGATAGGATCACCTTGCTACCGCATTTATGATTAAATCTGGCCAACACATTTGGCAGAAATATGAGCGAGCGCTACCTCACTAAGAGGATGAAGGACAAGTTTAAGCTTGTCAAAAAACCACGTGGGTATTCCATTTCTAGAATAACTAACCCCACGGCGAATAAGGCCACCCAGATCTCGACTGGAAAAATAATGAAAAAGTGCCATGTGGGTGAGGTTCCCAGACAAGTTGTTTCACTAGCGGCCTAGTGTTCTAAGCATGTACAGTTCAACTGGGCATGCTACCTGTGCAACCAGTTCCTTGCAAACTGCAGGGAGGCACAAGACCAGAGTAAGAAATTTCAATACTCATGGCTCTTACTCTCTAGCTACGTGGGAGTTTCCAAAGGACAACCAATTTCCTCTGATCATGCTAGATTTTCCAAAAGCAATGAAGTTTGCTTTGTTATGGGCCACAAAGGACGTTGAGCAGGTCTGGGAGAGCAAGGTTTTTTGGGTATTGATGGAGATGAGCATTAATATGCCCATTAATCGAAAGCCACGGTTGTCACAAACCATCTTCGAGTAGTTGTCTGGGTATGTGGAGTTTAAATAGGATTTCCACTATATCTCCATCTAGGTGTGAAAGGACCTAGAGCAAAAGAGGTATGATTTACCGTACCTCACGATGAATGATGCCATTGTAGAAATCATTGGTTTGTGGTTAGTAGACTAGCACACAATGTCAAATTTGTCTGTCAGGACTAGTAAGTCTGTAAAGAAACAAAAAAAATAAGCGTCCTAATTGGAAGTTCAGTACTTGGATAAAAAGAGAATGAAGGAGACTCAGGAGAAGGCATGCATAGAAGTGGAGCACGCTTGAAAGGAACAAGCAGAGCATGAGGAGTGCGGCTTTGACAACACCCAAAAATAACCTTCACCATAGATGGAGGATGATGAGAAATCAGAACAGGGCAGTGGAGATATGGAAAGAATTCCCTTCTGGGTAAAACGAACTAGGGAGTAGGAGAAGGAAGGGTCATACAAAAAGACCAAGGGCACTAATTCATCTCTAGACCTGATCACCTTGATAGATGGTGGCATGGATGACATTGGGGATAAGGTAAGGGATATGACAACAAAACTATTGTAGTAGTTTTAGGAGCATCAGAAGAAGGCCGTAAGTGCCATTCAGATTGGTCTATGCGAGCAATGGATTGAATCCACCAAACTACAAGTAGGTGGAGGGAAAAGCATTACGACCTCAACCTATTTAGCACCAGGGGAAACTGAAGCAGTGGAGTTGTTCACTCCTTGGATCTCCGGGCAACCGCACTACTTGATGGAGCTCTCAGTGCAGAGGAAAACACTAACAAGGCTACAGTCAACACTTTGAGCGATGTTGGACTAAGCTTGGCCCTCCCTAGCAAATTCCTTCACACTCTACAAGCAGGTGTGATTATAGATCTTAGGGCCCGAGGGCAGTGCGTGCTGAGCATGATCAACGAGCAAAAAGTTGAATTGAGGCTTTTGTGATCCATATCAAGTTTATGAGAATTTTTTCAACGTAAATCACATGAAATTTCATTTGTCGACGTGTTTCGAACCAACTAGTGTGGTCCATCATCAGGACAAGTTGAAGAAATAGATCTAGATTCACATATTAAATAGTTAGAGCAGAGCATCCAACAACTATATTTTCTAATGGCTAAATTTGACCGGGAAATAGTCAAATGGACTGGATCAGGGGCAAAACCTATATTGATTGGCAAAACCTATATTTAAATAAATACGTTAATTCAATTAGTTATATATTTTTTTAATAAAAATAAAAGGGGACCATTTTATGAATCTATAGTTATAAATATATATGAAATAATAATTATGAAATATATAATTATAGTTATTTAAAGTTGTTAATATGAATTAGTTGGTTTATTCTCTTAAATAAATAAATAGAAAAATAAAAAAATAATATATATATATAATTATATATTATATATATATTTATATTAATTATATTATTTATATTATCTATCTATTATATTATACTATATATATATATTATATATATATATAGAGAGAGAGAGAGAGAGAGGAGAGGAGAGAGGAGAAGAGATAAATTAATACAAAAAATAAAACAAAATAATAAATAAATCAATAGGAAAGATAATGATAAATTATTAAATATGTAGAATTAGGAGACTTAAGGGTCAGAAAATATTTTAAAATTGAATTATACAATTTAAGTGTAAAAATATCATCTTATCATAGACTAATTATTATTAAAAATATTAGAATAAACCTAAAAGCATAAATTAATTGCTATTAAAATACCCTAAATCTTAATAACCATACCTTGAAGAATAAAGGCTACGGGAAACAAGGGGAATAGAAAACAACAAGATCAAGCTCAACCTTGGGAGGGGAGGAAGAAAACGACTTGGAGGAGAGGGCTGTGACCCAACAACTACTGATCTTCCAGCCATCCTCTCTATTGAGATTGATCGACCTTTTTTCAATCTCAAGGGCCTCCCTAAATTTTCGATGATGGAAATGCGAAACTTTAGCAATAACACTAGCCTCCTCGATACAGACATGATGATTGGTTTTCTCCGTCTTCTGCATAAAGTCAACAATGAAAAAATATTCATTGAGAAGATAGTCACGCTAGAGGCCTGGAAGAAGGATCTAGAGAAGAATGAGCACACTATAGTCGTGGTAGATGAAGCATGCAAAACCATTCCAGAGCTGGATATCCCAGAAGAAGTGTTGGTAGAAGCCAAAATTAGGAAATTGGCTAGAGGTTTGTGCACTGCAGGATAGAGATGTCCAAGGTTTAGTTTGATCTAAAACTAAAAATTACAGAGCTTGAGTTGAAGACACAACCTTAAACTCCACTAGAGGTCAAAGAACAACGTGAAGCTGCTATGAGGGATGGAGTCGTTGTAGTAGATGTTGTAGTGATAGAATGCACTACTCTCTTCGAGTAGTTTATGGAGCTAATCATGTGTCTGTGGGAAGAACCTAACCTGCAAAGGTTGAAAACAGAGGCCCAGGAACTACAGTAGTAGTATGACGTACAAAAGGTGATATCCCACACCATCGCTTTCACGCAGAGATTGGCAAAGGTACAGGAGGCATAGAAACTGCAAGAATAGGTGAAAGAAGCGCAACAAAAAGAGGCAGTCCTCAAGGCCATATTGGGGCCTTGGCTAGATTAGACCTTTGTGACCTCTTCCACCATTAGGGAGAAGTTAGCTAGCCTACAAAAAACCTATCAAAATATCTAGAAAGATAGTGTAGGACCAGTAAAAAAGTAGTTGGTAGAACAGGTCAGCATGAAGCTACGCAGTGCACAACTGAAGTTTCAATAGTGAAAGTGGATATGGGAGGTCTTCGCAATAAGATCTTTACACCATAAGAGTGACTCGGGGGTGATTCATGGTATTTGTGATGGGGGCCTCTTGGGATAGGGTCCTCTAAGGTCAATTTGGGGCAAAAGCACAATATTTGGGGTAGAAAGCCCAAGTTTTTGTATGTAAAGTGTCAGGTCTCTACAAATTGTGGTCAAGGAGTGTGTAGATGTTAAGCGTCATAAAAAGGTTTTTCCCTTCATTATGTAAATTGTGTCATCTTTATAATATCTACCCATCATCTGTGCACCATGGGATTGTATAAAAAGCGAAGTCTTAGAATATTCTAATGTAGTTCTAAGTAGTTTTGATGATGAAGACAAATGTAATGTGTCAATAGGAGCTAAGAGCAAAGAGTCTTATAGTAGAAGAGAGGCTCTCCAGTTGAGTGCGCAGAGGCCTAAGCTAAAGCTCGCAGTTGAGTGTGCAGACCCCTACAACTGAGTTCACAACATAGTTTAAGTTTGTAAGGATATATGAAGTATCAATAAAGAAGATTATTATGGAAACATCTGTGGTTTTCCTGTTTAATTCTGTTATGAATAAATGTGATTGTGTTATGATGAATAATGGGCTTATGACTTAATACTATATTAATGCACAAATCTGCATGCTTTACATTGTTACATGAATGCAAGTAATAATATCTGTTTACGCAAAAAATATCTTAATGCATGTTAAAGTTATCAGATACTTAAGCAAATCTGTGTAAATATGAAACTAGGAGTAATTACAGAAGCGTTTAAGTGGATGATTTACCTTTTTATAGTCCGCGAAAGATAGTCGTAGACCTTCATGAAGGTTTAGAGGTGAATTAAGATAGGTATGTTGATAAGCACTAAAAGGCTTATCGATTTGCGCAGAGGCAGAGTTGGGGCATAAAACGACATGACAACCATCTCTAGGTGTGGAGACTTGGTTCTAGCATCCCCCCATACTACGTTAGGTGAGAAATCATTCCACACTCCACGGATTGATGCCGAAAGGGCCAATAGTGTAGGGATTTGTTTCCCTAAACTTAACTCTGAACATGGGTCATGACCCTGTAAGCCAATAGTTCCTACAAAAAATAAGGGAAGATTTCTAATTAAATGAACATGTCATACCAATCTAGAATTTTATCTTTGTCGAATGTTGAACTTTGATCATTGATATTTCTATGCTCTTTTTTTTCATAAAATATATGCATCCTAAGGAAACCCGCTAGGAAAATCCCCTCATTCTAAATATGGTACTTGGGATAAAATGGATTCTTTAGGGCTCAAGTCTAATACAACAATATACTTATTAAGGGTTCAACATGTCACTTCTGAGAAATTATCCTAGGTGAGGAGGAACACACTTCTCACAACCATGTAGAATATACCTAATTGACTAATATTGCTATGCTCTATTTAAACTATCAAACCATAACTTGATGAGTTTAATATCGATCACTAAACCACAACTGCAAAAGTGAAAGAAATAATATTGAATCTGCAAAACAATGGGCAAAATATAATAAAATATCGTGCCAAAAAAATAACACAAAGTTCTAACTTAGATGTAGTAATGCGATGAATGTTACTCTTGTGCACACAAACTAAAATCATACCATCTTATTTATGGAGGGAGGGAGGGGCTAAGGAAACCATAGCTTGTGTAGGAGAAGATGTGTAGTTAGTTGACTCTAAAGATGATCCTACTGAAGGCCAGCATATCTTTGATTACTATGGTTATTTTCACTTTGTAGATGGAAATTTTGGGATTCCCATTGACCACAGTGTGGGGTCCTATTGTCAATCCTCATAAAATTGTGGTTTTGAGCTCATGGTGGGAAGAAAATCATTTCATTTCATGTGTTAGAAGTTTTTGGGATGAGATATAAAGTTCAAGATGGAAATGGTAAATGGGAGGCTCTTCATGTGGTTCAATTAGCAAAGGCAAGGAAGTAGCATGTTTTAATTAATGAATACCTTGTCATCTTTTTTGTAAAATGGGAAAATAATTTTTTATTAGTTGAGAAGTAAAAAGCATACATCATATTTGACAGCTATTGGTCATCCACTAGGGAAATCATCCCAACACCATACAATACAACTTTTTTCCATATAAATTGTGTCAACTAGATAAGAAAAACAGGAAGATAATGTAGCCAAAAATAGTTTAACAATTTGTAAAGTAAGGCAGAGCTAAAAACACCTATTATCATAACTTTGCTACTAATATCATATATATTAAAAACATATATATTAATAACATCTACATTGATGAAAAATCAACTTCGATAGTGTTAGGTATATCACTCTCCTCATAAAAGGTGGAGAACTCATGGTCTGCCAACTTCTTAGCTAGGATTGACACTTTTTCAATTATCTTCCTTAAGTTCCAATGCATTTCATCGACATATAAAAGGGTCTCCTAGTTGGTTTTTGAGAATTATAATAGAATTATTCTCATTATGGTTTGAATGTCCACAATTTGCAAGTATCTTGTTTATTTAGTCCTAGTGTTTCCAATATCTAGCACCCACTCACCAACTGTTGCTTCTAAATCAACATCAGTGATGAAACATCATTCAATGCTAGCCTTATACTCTTCTTGTTCAAATTCCTTTCAGATTTTAAAAGGGGTGGAGTGCACATAAACATCAACAAACATTTCTACCAAATGTTGGACCAACGAGTTGGAGAGATTGAACTAATTCTTCCTTTCCTTACAACCTCTAGAATGACTAAAATGAACAATATATGTAAAAGGACCAACTTATAACATTAAAAATGAGGGAGAAAATATCAAGCACAAATCAATAAAAGAAAGTTTACACAAGGATCCAAGGAGAGAGGTAAGGAGTCAATAATTAACCATGTAAACTTTGAAACGGGAACTATAAACACAAAATGGGAACTTTGGCAAACAAACCCTGAAAAAATTTCATAAATAGTGCTAAAAAGCAAGAGTGTGTATACTAGAATGATGGTTTTCTTTTTAGGGTCAATTTTGAACATGTTTTAAAAATGGGAGTCAAAATGAAATTTTCGTGCAAAAAACACCCTGAAAACGAAAAGTGTTGATACTGGAACGATGGTTTTTTTCTTTAGGCTCAATTTTCAACATTTTTAAAAAATGCTAGTAAAACTGAACTTTTATGTGCAAAAAAAAAACTGTTTATGAGTAAAAAAACACACGAATGTTTTTGGTAGAATAATATTTTTGTTTCCTATGTATAGTTTCAACATGGTTTAGTAATGACCATAAAGATAAAATAATGGGATCTGAATTACATTAAAATTCTACTACTTTTTATCCATGTTGTTAAACATATAATAACATCACACTAAAGATTTCAAAAATTCTAATTTTTTTGAACCATAACATTAAAGATACAAAAAAATGGAATTTTTTCAACCATAAAAATAACAAACCCTGTCATTATGATCAAATTACATGTCTAAATTAATCAAAATTTAATTATTTGTATATTGAATGAAACATACATTACATATCTAATTTAGTGTTTCATATTAGATATTCTAAATAATAAAAATCATCATAATTAAGACATATAATCGAACAACATAAAAATTATTCATAACTTTTGATTTAACACCATATGGAAATCAAAATTTTTATTTCAAGATACGATGCAAACATCATTTATGTAAACTGTCTTGAACAATTATTCAAAATGAATCATATTTTCTTGCACACCATCAGAATTCACATCTTCAGATGAATGACTAGATGCAGAAAAGGATGTTCCATATTCTTCTATTTCATCAACTAGTGCCCCATTTTAGTCCACATGCATGCCCACCAATCCAGGTTTCAAAATTCTTCTAGATCTACGACTCATTTCAGCGGACTCCCATCTCAATGTTGTTTCTTCTGGTAACAACCTTTTCAGAATCTCTATCGTCTTGAAGTGAAGAGTTCCTCTCTTTGTTAAATTGAAGTCATCAACAGGTATGTCAACACCCTCCAATTTGAATAGGTCAGTGCGGTGGCTATTTATATTTGTACCCTTTCTTTTTCTCTTTCTGCAATTTTTTTTTGTCAACTACCATCTCTCGCTTATACACACCATTGAATGGGTGTGTATTTGTGGCATATCAATGTACTTCAACACCTATAACATCCTCATTTTTTGTAAACGCCTTTATAAACTTAGCAACCTAGAATAGATAGCTATTGGGATCTCCATCTGCTAGCATTCTGATCATGCAACCCTCCATAATATCCTGTGCCGAACCCCTGTAAAGGTGTTCATGTCTTCACATTATGCACACGATATTTTGGAACCAATATACATCTCTCTTTCCTCTGCCTGTGAAGAATTAATAATAACTTGAGACTATTGTTGTTCAACAATGTTTATTTCCTCATGTTCATTTAACACATTTTGTGGCCAAATAAATGGATTTTTCAAAGGTATATCGTCACTTTTTGTTGCTGAAATGATATCACTTTGGTTATTGAAAAATGACTCCCACCAAATTGAATCAGCGATGTCAAAGTATTGATATGTATATCTAATACATTTTTTAATTTCTTCTAGGCAATGAGAATAATTTCTATCTCTATTCTGTCTACATGCATTACGAACTTCACCAAATGATTGTAATAATAATATTTTTGATGCAAATATTGGATGATTTGGAATCAACTTCAAAAATTCCAAACCTGATGATGATGCCCATTCTGTAGTAGCTGAATAGTTCTTGCCCCATATTAGCGTTGTCCCATCAATTTTTTTGATACGAAATTGATGTTGGAAGCTAATGTAATTAAGTTGTTCAATGCATTTCTCCTCACCATGCGATCCTAGAAAAAACCTTCGCATGTCAGAAGTTTCTTCCAACACATCAAAAGTACGCTCTCACATGTATGATTTCTTAATACACTCAATTAATGATGGAAGATCCCAACTTCTTTCCTCCTCAAAGTGACTGAAAAATGACTGAACATCTAATCAATATGGTCATGACTATGCCCAAGATGAACGAAACCAACCTTTACCTTCTGAGAAATTCTCAATTCAACAATTGTGTTTAGATATTCAAAAACAACCTGATTTTTGTTTTCACGGCAAGTGATGTCCAATTGTAGATACAAAACTTCAGGAAAATTATGAGACCAATGAGAAAGTACATCATGAATTATGGTTATTGTCAGATTTGCATCATTTTGAATATTTGGAGCTCTTAAGTACATCCGTGGAAAAATTTTCCCATTGAAGACCATACAATCGACCAAGTGATACTGAATAAAATTTTCCTCCTATAAATTTTTGGGTGTGCGAACAAAATCTGGTAAAAGTGTTTTCTTCTGGTCCATACCATCATTTATCAAACCCAAATATTTATTTAGATTATCATAACACTTCTTTCGATGCTTGTACAACTTTTTCCTTTCACTTGTTTGTTGTTCACGATGCTCCTGAAGTTCTTTGACAATTGAATCTACACAACATAAAAGAAAGCCATTAATAAATATGTTTTCATAGTTGAGACTATACAATTTTAAAAGTTAAAGTTATGACTGCTTACCTCTTTCTGACCCTTTACATTTGTCCCATTTTATTTAAGAGAAGCAAATGTACAACAAATCCCCATCCTTGTCTTCTTAGGAATATGGACATTGTTGAATTTTTTTCTTCCATGCCTTCACAAAATATTGATATGTAATAAACTGACCATGTCCCTCAGAATTTTCTGCATGTTCTTTGTATAATTTGTAGATTTCTAGTCTTGAAAAAATATCTGGAATATGTATTGTCTCCCTATTTGGCATACACTCTCCATGCTTTGAAAAGAAATATTTCATCCATGATATTGCAGTATTTGATAATGAACCAAACTGTCGTTTATGACGTACTTCTAAATAAAATGTGGGATCCTTTTCCAAATTTTCTTGGGTTCTCGAGAGATGAAAATTACCCATCGAATGAAACATTTTGAAAGCCTTTCTATAGATAAATAAAGATCCAATATGATAATCATAACCTGATAATGTAGATTGCAAGCACCCAACGAAATATGAATTTTTCATAATTTTATTCATTGGCAAATATCTCTTCTTTTTCTCTAATGAAAATTTGAAATCCATATGTTTCCAGCAATCTTTTTGACAACATTAACTTGAAATGAGAGCAATGATAGAACTTCTTCTCATCAGATATTCTACTCTACCCCTTGTAACCACAACATCTTAGATTGATACAAAAAGGTATGCTCCTACTCAACGATACAATATTTCTTGGCAACATCTCCATCATTGGATAATCATTTGTGTAATCATTTTCATCATCATTCTAAGGAATGTTATCCACGCTATGATCAATTTTTCTCTTCAAATACTGACTTGGAGGATATTCTTCATCTTCCCCTTCTTCAGTGCTGCTGTCATAGTCCTTAGAATTGGGACTAAATGGAAAATTTGACTTGATCTACATTGGATATTCTTCCTCATGTGCATTTTTAGTGTTTCTCTCATAGTCCATAGAATTAGGATTATGTCAAAAATGTGACTGTTAACTTACTGAAAATGCTACATCATGTCGTTTGTCACTGCTTCTCTCATAGTCCTTAGGATTAGGACTAAGAACTTCATCATGTCCTTCATCACTACTGCTCTCATGGTACATAGGATTAGGACTAAGGGGACACTGTGACACTCCATTCTTTCAAAAATTTTCATCATGCTCTTCATCATTGTTGCTCTCATAGTACATAGGATTAGGACTAAGTGGACACCGTGATACTCCATTCTTTTGAAATTCGTCATCATGATCTTCATCGTTGATGCTCTCATAGTCCATTGTATTAGGACTAAGAGGACAGCGTGACACTCCATTCTTTTCAAATTTTCATCACTATATTCATCACTACTGCTCTCACAGTCCATAGGATTAGGGTTAAGTGGACACCATGACACTTCATTCTTTTGATCTTCTTCATAATTTTCTTCATCACTACTTCTTTCACAGTTCATAGGATTAGGACTAAGTGGACACTGTGACACTCTATTCAGTTGAAATTCTTCATCATTGTTGCTCTCATAGTCCATATGGTTAGGACTAAGAGGACACTGTGACACTCCACTCTTTTAAAAAATTTCACCATTCTCCTCATCACTGCTGCTCTCATAGTCCATAGGATTAGGACTAAGTGGAAACCATGACACTCCATTCTTTTTAAATTCGTCATCATGCTCCTCATCACTGCTGCTCTCATAATCCATAGGATTAGGACTAAGAGGACACCATGACACTCCATTCTTTTGAAATTTTCCATCACAGTCTTCATCATTATTGCTCTCATAGTCCATAGGATTAGGACTAAGTGGACACTGTGACACTCCATTCTTTTGAAATTTGTCATCATGCTCTTCATCACTGTTGCTCTCATAGTCCATAGGATCAGGACTAAGTGGACACCATGACACTCCTTTCTTTTGAAATTTGTCATCATGCTCTTCATCATTGTTGCTCTCATTGTCCACCCCCACGAGTCATCTGGGTGGACTAATAATAACTTAAATTAACAATGAAAACAATAAATGATAATTAATTTTATAAACCATAACAATTTAAAAAAAATATTAAGAAATTTAAAAAGTACATCATTGTGCTACCCCACCGTGAAAATTGGCTAGCCAACTGAGCCTGCAATTGGGTCCGGCTCCCTTAGCCCACCCTGGTGGCCCAACAACTACCTCCCCCTCCCAAAAAACATCCCCACCCCACCCCAGCGGCCCAACAGCTCACGGAGGTGGTGGGACGATTGCTGGGCCACACAATTGGCAATGTCATTGTCAAGCTTGAAGGGGAAAGAAAATTCAAGGATGCAACTTACATGGTAAGAAGTTTAAAAGGTATCTTTGATTAATGTTTAAAAATCCACTTATGTACAAGTTAATTGAACTTTTAATATTTCATGTTACATGGAAAATTCAAATCTTCTTAACCGTGAAGATCAACCATTTATAAATGATTGTGATCTCATCCATATTGATAGTTGGGCAAATGATGATAGCTATATGTCTATGATTTTTTATTGGGTAGACAGAAAGAGTCATAGCCAAATACTGACTTATGATGTTGTTGTGAGAAAACTAACATATGAAGAAAAAGAAGCACAAGGAGAGATAGTTAAGATTTATCAAAAACCACATTTATTGATTAAATATCTTATAGACATATGTTCAAATGAAGGAGATTGGGTTATAGATTTATTTTTTGGCTCAGGTAAGTTTTATTATATGGAATGGAATTTCAATATGTTATTTCTTAATTTATATGTCATTGTACTAATTTACTTCATTATTTCTTTTGTTCTTGATAATTAGGTACAATGCTAGCATGTTGCCTTCAAAAAGGAAGAAATTTCATTGCCATTGAAAAAGATCAAATACAATGTAATTTTATTCAGTAAAGAATTGACGCTCTTCAATTTCTTTCAGATTCAATGCAAGAAATTGGGTTGAAGAAATAGGAATTTAGTGAATTACGTGTAGCAAAAAAGGCAAAGGAATCCCAACCACCATTACATGGAATGATTGGAAATGCATACACTGGGAGATTCACAGACATCAAAGATTTATTAGAAGAGGAAAATGAGCAAAATGAAGCCGAAAATATTGTGGAAGAAGACAATAATAAAACCCTAGAGGAAGAAGAGTTTTGATTAAATCACATTGCTGATTAAATTTAAGTTATGCTTGAAAATCAAGCTCATTTTTTGTAACTATTAATTAGTTATACTTTTAATAGTTTGACTTTGACATTTTATGGAAAGAATAAGCACTCAATTAAGGCTATTATGCATTCAATATTTATATTATGTGATATTCAAATTATTTTTTATTTTAATCATTATTTTTTGAAAAAAATAGTGATTGTGGATTTGAGAGCTCTGTGGTTAATATCTTGTAACTTAGTAACTGGAGAACCCACAATAAAAACCATTTTTTCGTCAACGTTTCAAATCCCAACAAGGACCCATCATCAGTTCTATTTTAACTAAAAACAATGATTATTATTATTACTTTGACATGAAATTCATAGAAAAAACTATTATTTAACCATTTTTAGTTAAAATTTTCCTTTAAAAATTATGATTTTGACATGTCATTTCTAGCAAAAAATTACAAAAAGTTATCTAAATGTGTAGTTTTTTAGTTATATTTATGTTGAAAATGGTTATTTTTATGTCAATGGTTAAAAATAATTGTATTTTAGAGACGATTATTTCATGCAGATTGAAAAATTAATTAACGATGTATAAATACGTAGAATATCGAAAATTCAAAACATCAGCCTCCTTCTTTAAATCTGTAAAACAATAGAAACCTCACTACATAAAAAAAA
>APFE030382623.1:31635-51446 GCA_000404065.3 Pinus taeda | reverse complement strand
GTAAAACAATAGAAACCTCACTACATAAAAAAAAATAAAAAAAAAATAAAAAAAATACAAAACAAAATACAAAACAAAACAAAACAAAACAAAACAAAACAAAAAAAACATGAACAAGAAGACCACTTCAAAATTTATTAAATTTGGAAAATAATTATTTACATTTCATACATTAGAAAATTTAAAGTCAAAAAATGGGACTTTCAAAAAAGAGCTTGATGCAGAATTACCACTTTTTAAATTCATCATGAAAATCACTACGATTCTAAAACATAATGTACATAAAAAAAAAATAAAGTGTCAAAATTTATGCTCTAAAAAAAACATATGTGTTCTACATCACCCCTTTTCAAGATGACAACACTTTTTTTCTATCTTAACGAAATGGGTACCGATATCAATTCCCATTTCAATGTTTACACTGTTAATTGAAGAACGATGAAAAATAAATGATCCTAGATAGGAAGAACAAGAAGATACTCATAGAACACCTATAGAAACAATAAACAAAACATACTTTCTCTAAGTACTATCCAAAGGAAACAATGGGTTAAATACAACAAGTTCACTAGAAGTGAGTGGCAAGGAGGGAGTGGCAAGGTATGCTAAGGAGGGAGAGGTAAAGTATGCTAGGTAAGGATAAAGCATGCTAGAGGCCAAGGTAGCATGTTAAGATGTGGGAACGGATAGGGTGTGCCAATGAATTCTAGGGAGTGTTAGGGAGTGCCAAAGGAGCATAGGGGATCTCTAGTTTCAAATGCATGGAAATGAATGAATAAGAGTGTGTGAGAGGATTTTTTAGCAAGTTCTCAATGTGGAAAGGAGGGAATGAAAACGTGGTAAGTAGAAATTGGACATGAGTAGCCTTAGATGAGTTATATTCAGTTCTTAAGTGAACACAATAGAGCCTAGTTGTAGTAACAGTAACTTTTTCAAGCTGTTGTAGTTGAAGCAAGACCTGGTTGGGTTCCCAAATCCCAAAAACAGTACAAGTAATTGTGACAACTTGGTAGCTAATCTGTGTCAGGGCATGCCAGGAGATGAAAATCTATTCTAACATATTCTGGACAATGTAAATGCATGGTGATGATATTTAGGTAGTGCGATAACATCATAAGGGAGAACTAGGTCAAACTAAATGGAAATGAATGAACAAGAGTGTGTGCCAAGGAGTGTCAATGAATTCGAGGTGTCTCAATGATAAAGTATGTTAGAAGAAGGTGAGAATAAGACTTGTAGGAGGAAATTCTATGGTTACAATAAGGCGTTAGAAAAATCAGTTTCCAACAAAGAGAGTCTTTGTGTTTGGCACACCATTGTTTTTCCTATGACTTGGTTGGGTTCCCAAGTAGTAAAATAGTAAGGTTATCTATGATGCCTTGAAAATTATGGAGTACAAAAGTGTTCCAATTAATACCGAGAAGTACTAACACTTGCAAGATAGTTCCAAGGCATGATAGCCATGCCAAGAAAATTCAAGTGGTAAGGCATGCCAAGATGTGTTAGGTGTCAGGGTGTGGCACAAACACATGATAGGAAGTGACGACGAAGTGTGAGTGAAACACAAGGGAGCAATAGTTTCAAATGCAAGGAAATTAAGTGTCAGCAAGTTCCAAATGTACTAAGGAGGGAGTGACAATGTGTGCTAGGTAGTGCCAAGGCATGATAGAGTGCTAGGGAATCATACCAATATGTGCCAAGTGCGAAGGTGTGCCATTGTGTGCTAAGGAATGCTTGGGAGTGCAAGGGAAACACAAGGGATAACTAGGTCAAAACACATGGAAATGAATGAATAAGAGTTTGTGAAATGGAGTGTCAATGAGTTCTAGGTGTTCTAAGGAGGGAGTTACATGGTATGCTAGGCATCGCTAAGTAGTGTTAGAGTGCTAGCGTGGCATGCGTCGAAGATGTACTAGGTTCTAGCGTGTGCCAACGTATGGTAGGAAGTGTTAGGGAGTGTCGAGGAAATTCAGTTCAAAATGCAGGGAAATGAATGACTAAGAGTGTGTGATAGGCAGTGTCAGTGAGTTCCAGGTGTGTAAAGGAGGGAGTAGCATGGTATGTTAGGAAATGTTAAGTCATGATAGAACATCAGGGTGACATACGACAAAGATGTGCTAGGAACTGTGAGGGAGCATCAGGGAAACACAAGGGAGAACTAGGTTAAATTAATGCATCCAAATGAATGAATAAGTGTTGGTGACATGAAGTGTGAGTGAGTTCCAAGTCTTCTAATGAGGGAGTCACATGGTATGCTGGGTAGTGCTAAGGCATGATATAGGCTAGTGCAACATGCGAAGATGCATCAAGTGCTAGCGTGTGCCAATTCATGCTAGTGAGTGTTATGGAGTGCTAGGGAAACATAAGGGAGCACTAATTTCAAATGCATGGAAATTAATGAATAAGAGTGTGCGATAGTGAGTGTTAGTGTGTTCTAGTGTGTTAAGGAGGGAGTGACAAGGTATGCTAGGTAGTTCCAAGGAATTATAGAGTGGGAAACATGCCAAGATGTGTCAATGTCGAGGGTGTGCCAATGCATGACAACGAGTGCTAGGGACTGCCATGGAAACACAAGGGATAACTAGTTCAAAGTGCATGGAAATGAATGAATAAGAGTGATAGGGAGTGTTAGCCAACTCCAAGTGTGTTAAGGAGGGAGTGATAAGTTTATATGCTAGCCAGTGTGAAGGCATAATAGTGTGCCATGGTATGTCATTGAGTGCTAGGTTGTGCTAGGGAGTGCTAAAGCCTCCCAAGGAATGTGGGGGCTTCTAACATATGCCACATATTTCCAAGAGATTGTTAGACTTGTAGGTGTTATGCCATGTAAATATGTAAACTATGTTTATTAGTTGTTTTATGGCCATTGTTGGTGTGGTGTAGGTAAATTCTTGATGTGGACAAAGACAATTCCTCTAGCCCGAGAGAACGGGTCTAGCCACAAGAAAACAATCTAGTGACAACTTCCTTAGGCTAGAGTCAAATAAAAGCACCTACCTCTTAGAATGCTATTCCTCTTTGTGATTATTATTCTTCCTTCAACTACCTTTCATTTCCTTCTTTCGAATATCTGAAACAAGGAAACAAAGAATGAAAACAAATGTGATAGCATACAAATTGCATTCATTCTACTTAAAAGGTCAAGGAATCTTAAGCCATCAAATGTAAGATAACACTTAATGTATAAAATCAATCAATAGTTGTATTCATATAAGTTTATAAAGAGATTACAACCAAATCCTTGACACTACAGTCATCCTCTGATGTATTCGGGTTCCCACACCTTTGCTAGCATCTCATGGATAGCCCCAACAATGGAAGTTTTAAGGTTTCTTCCCTTTAGTTCCAAACCAAACCAAACACATTATTCTCCCTGCACAAACATAAACTAGAAGGCTACAAGCTATGACATCTTGTTGGTTATTCAAGCTCCAAAAATACTAAGACCAATTTAGCTTGGGAAAGGAGGAGTTTATATAGGTTTGATGGAGGGGATATGGTTCCTCTTATTGTGGGGGAGGCCTTATCTCTTGGGTTTGTTCCATCTTAATAGGGGAATGGAGCCCAAACTAACTTCCTCAACTCCATCTAGCCCAACCATTTACTAGACTTTCATTAGGAAGCTTCTAGACCTAGAAGCTTTGACTCCATATTTAAAAAACTTTCCAAAATAGGATCAGTATGACTGAGGAAAGGCTCATTTTTGTCGTACAATGCTAGATTGGGTTTTAAACTTTGCAAATCGGTGTGAGGAGGGAATGGGTCGTTAGCTTTCGTCTTGTAAAGTGGGGTAAAAGAAAGATTCTTGGGAAATGATGAAAGAGGGAAATGTTCTGCTCATGAAGAGGGACATAACGGGAGTCCCTTCATGATGGGATAGCATGTAGGGTTCATTGTAAAGGTCCTCCAGGATCGAGGAATGGGGAGTACAGGGATAGTGACAAAATGATGTGTAAGAGATGCCCCCTAAAGCATGAATGCTGAACTAGAGAGGGGTGAAATGCTTTACAAATAGATGCGGGGAACTAGAGTCCATCGTGAGAGAACCTGCAAGCAAGCATAGATACATATACATCAATGAAAACTCGTATAAATGATACATGAATCATGGTATCGATGTAGCCATCCCAAGAAAGATCATCTAAATGGATCCAAGGCATGGGTGCAACCATTCAGAAAAGGGGATCCTAAAGAACCCAAGGTATGGTCGCAACCATCGAATAATGAGAAGGATGGACCATATATAACAACTCATTGTATGGGGACAACTATCCATATGAGAGGGACATCTATATGAACATGATCATGTCACATCACCTTCTAGCTTAGACTTTCGTAATTTGATCACATGATCTTGCACTCCAACATGATCCGATCAAAGTACAAATTCTAACATGTGAATAAATGTGTTGAAGTCAAACATGCTAGAAAATCACTTGATTATCGGTCAATGATGTGAACCATTAAAAAGCATGAGACAAAACCATCAATACTGACAATGGCTCTTAAGGTAATAGCAACACAATCCAGATAATTTCAATAAAGGAACCGAAGTCAAACACCTGTGAAATCACTCGATCGAGGGCCAATGAGGAGAACCTATCATTGGGTGCGAAGAATTTGCCATTGAGGCATACAAGATCAAAGGTACTAGAAGGGAGTTTCTACATCAACTTCTTGGATAATGAGCTGAAGTCGACAGGAAGTGATTTGTTGAAGGAAGGTCATAATGAATGCTTCATCATCGACATGAAATGGGAAATATAATGAATGAGAGTAATCGAAGACGGTGACATATGATGAGACAAAGTCCAAGTAGGAAGACTTCTCTTCAACATGTGGATGACACGACTCTAGATTTTTGTAGCATTTGGCATCATAGGATCAGAGGTAATGGTGATGTGGTAGAGATCATATGAGAGGTTTAAAATGGATAACCCAAAACCCACAGAGGCAAGTGACAGAGTGAGGATGTCCCAAAACTTGACACGAACAATCAATGAGTGTCAATGTTCAAGAGCAACATGCTACCTAAAGTGAATAATACAATTGATGAAATACTCCCAATTTTCCCCCACCATTTCTTGTGAGTACTCCTCATATTTTTACACAAGCTTGATGGGGATAGCATACACTTGTAATAAATGTCCATCCTTCTGATGGATCCATCCTAGTAAGTTTTACGAGGCCTAGGAAGGAGTAGCTCAGTCTCGTCATAATGACAAGTCCTATGTTGTTTAATATTTTAATGAGTCTAACAAAGGTGAAACTTTGCATCTTTTCATGTTTAGAGAGTTTGAAAAAGATAAGGAAAAGAAAACTCCAAAACTCTCGTTTCCTAAATTTGTCCCTCGAACTTGAAAACGTGGAAAACAATATTTGAGAGAAACTCCTAATCATGTTTGACTAAGGTGCACCTTTATCGTAAATAGTTTATCCCAACACAAAAAAGGGGTAAATGTATAATGGGTAAATGACGTTTCATAGCCTTTAATGATATCAAAATGACAAGAGCTTGGAAATATTTTCATATCTTGAGAGTCATAAAAGAGCTCAAAGATGACTCCCTTCTTTTATTTTCTTAAATGAGTCTAAAAGGGAAAAATACTCGGCAATCTCTTCATTTTTTACGAGTCAGAAAAGAGCTTAAACGTGACTCATCCTGGAGGAACGAGTGGTATAAAGGGAAGCAACTGATTCCAGTTATGGTGGAACTACCAAAAAAATAAGAGGTCAAGAGGATGGCTAGTAAAACCACTCATCAATGTGGTCGCTCAATAAAGGGTAGAACAACCAAGTGAAAGTGAATGATCGTCCAAAGAGATAGTGGCGATGGAATGAAACAACCACGGCTCATCTAGCAAAAATCATCTGATAAAAATGACAATCACGAGAGGTAAATTGGGCATGCATTCATTTTTACAAAAGCTCGAACCATTGGGAACTGTGCTTGAATTTTGTTTAATGTTTACAAAAGCTTGAAATGAAAAACTATACTTGAGCTTGGTATCATTTTTACACAAGCTTGAAACAAAGACAAACTATGCTTGAGTTTCATTTCATTTTTACACAAGCTTGTAACAAGGACAAACTATGCTTGAGTTAAGTTTGCATGCCCCCAGCATAATGACTCAATTCAAGGTACATGCCCCCCCAGATTCATTTCATTTAGCTAGGTGGATGGAATGAAGGTTCACTTTCAAGATCCAGGAAGGACTTGACTTGGATTTTACAAGATCTTAGTCAAAGACTCGAATTGGAAAAGGGATTTGTTTGTTGAGACATTAAAAGAACTATCCTCAGACATATATTTCATTCTTAAATGAGGTTGATACAAGAAGAAGCTATCCTTGGGAATTTGTTTCATTTTTTTTAATGAGGTTCATACAGGAAGAAACTATCCTTGGACTCCATGATTCATTTATAACACACTTGACACAAGACAAGGAACTATGCTCTGATCCCTTGTTTCATTTTTTAATGAGCTTGACACAAGAAAATGAACTATGCTCTAACTCCTTGTTTCATTTCTTAACGAGCTTGACACAAGACATGGAACTATGCTCACACCCCTTATTTCCTTTCTTAATGAGCTTGACATAAGGCAAGGAACTATGTTACAGACTCATTGTTTAAATTTTTTAAGGAGCTTGACACAAGACCAGGAACCATGCTTCAACCCCTTGGTTTACGGACCATACGAGAACGTGGCTCCCAAGAGGTCCTCACTAGACATAAGAATCATGCTCTGGGAGGAATGCATGTCAACTGGTACCAATGAGAGATCGAGTTCCAATACCCCCAGTTCATAATGTACCATACCATATGTGTGATCATCAATAGATGTGGAGATGGAACGGGTAGCCACATAATTGGCTTGTGGTAGGGAGGGTACTACTTGAAAACAATAATCAATAGTGGACGACGATTCCATAAGAGGTACCTAGTGACCAATGAATGACAATTGATCAATTGTCACTATTCTCCCTTTGTGCGGAAAACAAGCCACATGGAAAACAATAGAAACAAGAGCTCCCATGACATAACTATAGTCATTTCCAAGGAGAAGATTAAAATCTAGGGGACCTTGGACTACCATCACATCTATATAGATGGTCTTTCCTCCCAAAGTAATAGGGAACTTCTTAAGGATCCCGAAGGGCTGACTAGTACCTCTATTGAAAGCCAATAGATTCTGGGTGACAGTCACAAGTTTTGGGGAAACTAAAGCTTTCCATGTATTAGAAGACATGTTTCTAAAAGGCGCACTTTCATCTAATATAGTTCCACGTACTACTATATTAAAGGCTTCTTCTCTGATTTGGTAAGGCACATAAGATGGGAGGCAAAAAGTAGTCAATTGAATCCAATCAAAGGAAATGACATAACTACTTGGCGGGGGTATCATAGGATTCCCCCCATGCTCCATAGGAAGAGGAGAAGGACTCTCTTGAACAACCGGGATGAGAGGGTCACTATTCAATTCATGAGAGTCTGAGGAGATGAGGAGAACATGAGCAATATGATCATTACTCTCTTCAATAATAGAGTGAACAACTAAAGGTGAAGGCAAGTCGACACTCTTCTCGACCAATGGTTAGTCAAGAATAGACACAAGAGAGTCATGCTTAGGAAGAGTAAGATAGGCAAGAGATGAATCCAGGTGAATATCTTACTAGTTAGGAGAGTGTTACATAGCATTTTGTCACGATCCCTATACTCCCCGTTCCTTGATCGTCGAGGAATTCTATAGTGAAGCAAGCATGCTTTGCCCTCATGAAGAAACTCCCATTATGTCCATATTCACGAGCAGATCATTTCCCTCTTGCACCATTTCCCCTAAAAATTCTGTTTTTTCCTATTTACAAGATCAGCGCTAATATCATTCGTGTCCCCTAGGCTTATGTGTAGAGATTACCACTATTCCCTACATTGATTGGTGCGACTGTGCTGTGTTCCAGTCACGTCGGTCCTGTTATGGAAGGATTTTTAAATTAAAGCTGAAGCTTCCATCTCTAGAAGCTCTGTAACAGAAGTCTGGAAGACAATTTGGGCTCCTTTCCCCTATAATGATGGAGCTACCTCAAGGGATAAGTCCTTCTCCCATGAGAATAAGATCCATCTCCCATCCATATTTCCTATATAAACCTCCCTTCTTCCCAAGCACAAACTAGTGTGAATGTTATAGTCATTGTTAGTGTGAAAATCAGAATTAGAAAAGCAAGCTATTACTAGTTGTAGCCATCTAGTTGTGTGAGGAAGAATTGTGTTTGGTTTGGAGTGAAGCCTAAATGGAAGAGTCTTTAAACTATTGTTGTTTGAAGCCATCATGAAGTTCTAGCATAAGTGTATGGGAACCTGGTCTTGTTAGACAAAGACTGTGACGCCAAGATGAATGGTTGTAATCTCTCTTTGATATTAATATATGCAACTGTCGATTGATTTCCTACATGTTTTGTAATATTACATATTTATGTCTTGATGTTTCCTGACTCATTAAGTAGGTTGAATTGCAATTTGTCTATTATTCTGTTTGTGAGTTGTTGTTGTTTACTTGTTTCAAGATCTTGAAGAAGGAAGTGAGAGATCACTGGAGCAAGAAAGCAAGGACATCATCAAGCAGGATAAGTGACCAAGAGGTAGGCCCTCTTTATTGATTTTAACCTAAGGGAATTTTCCATAAAACGTATCTCTTGTGGCTAGACCCATTAATAATCTAGAGGAATCCGTTCGTGTCCACACTTATAATTTTACTTCACCACAAATTGGCGACTCCACCGGGGAGATCCCATCTTTTTGTTTGTTTTGGATTTCATGAAATCATGGGAACTTTACTAGTTTCATGTTTTCCCTTTTGTTCTATTTTTTTTCTCCTGCTTAGTGGCTTCATTTTGAAATCCATAGTAGCAAATCTGGTCCCCGTTTTGATTTTTTTTAGTTTTTCTTAGCTTCCTCAGACAATGCGTTTACTCAGATGACAGTCGCACCGATCAATGCATATTGCAAAAGAACAGTCATGCTAACCCACCTATGGCACTTGTTGTCAATTAGACAGTCATGTCAATTCATGTAAGTGAATATTAGGGTTACACCCCAATCTTGGCCAGTATTTTCTGCTCTTGTGTTTTTGACCCTGCGAGCCTTTTGACTCTTTTTCTCCCTCATTAGAGAGCTACTTTTCATTTGGTTTTGCTTGCTTGTAGGCTTGTCATCTTGCTATTTTATTGATTGAGTAATCGAGTGGCTAGTGACACTAGGACATCTAGCTAGTTGTTCGTTCAGCAGCTTGTAGACTCATCGAGTCTGGTTGTGGGTGTGTTTGCTCCTTGCACTTGCTTTTGGTCCCCCTTATGACTTTGACCTCTTCTTGCACACGTTTGAAAAATTTTTGTTTACTAGATTGAATGTCTTTTCCTGGCATAGATTACATTGTGGTCCTGTGTTTGGAAAAGTTGATGCTTCATCAATCTAAATGAACTTCTCTATTCATGTCTTCATCTACTTGAAGAGCTCATAGTCTTGATATTTTTTTCATTGAAAGTTTCTATGCAAAATATTGTTTCGTTATTTCATGAGAGAATATGAAACTATAGCTTATTGCTTCATTATGATTTGCATCATCTTTTGAAAAGGAAGAGAAATATTTTCATTTCAAAAAGAATAATAGATAAGTGCTTGTCAGAAAATTAGGAATTAGAATGCATTTTTCATTAGTTTATTTTTCAAAAAGTGAAGTAGTGAAAAATCATTTCATTTTCAGTTGCTTGATTGTTTGCATTTGATTGAGTAATTTCTACCCTCTCTAGTGTAGAAATTTCATTGGATTGAAAGGGTCTTGTCCCATTTAGTCGCATTTTAGGTTTTTTGAGTAGCATCACCAAGACCTGAAAAATAAAAATTAACTCAAGATCAACTCTCAAATGAATTCAATTTATCTAAGGCACATTTGACATTAACGATCACATATAGAAGGTGTAGGCTAGAGATGTGTTTCGGCATCTGTAAACCTAGCAGCTGTCATTAGCTTTGGCATTAGAGAGCACTAGCATGGATTTGTGCTCCCCATACCATCACGTATATAATGGGAGGCCCCACTAGGCTACATTGTTTTTATCCTTAGGAAGCCAAGTTGGCCACCTTGCTCTGCATACCTCTCAACGCATACCCTCACAGGGCCAACCTCTATAAACACAGGGACAAATTTTGCAATCGAAAGGTCAGCAAAACCAACCTGGGCAGTAGAAACCCTTGTATATCTATGAACAAGGGCAACCCTTGCAGGTAGTACGTTCAAGGTCAAGTCCTGCAGCAGCAGGTGTAGAATTCTCTTGTCCAAGCCCAACAATTTTATAATCCTACCGACCAATGGAACCAAGTAAAAAGCCCCTATGTCCAAGGGCAACAAGCGCATCAATCTTATGTCCAAGGACTACAAGTCCAGAACCCTCTTGTTTAGGGATGACAGGCCCAATAGCCCTATGTTCTAGGACAATAGGTTCAATACCTATATGTCTAAGGTCAACAAGCTCATCAGCCTTTTAACCCATACATTGCCTATTAACAACCTGTGCATGGACAATTTCATGGTATTCATGGTTTGAATCCTCCGTTTGGTCAGGGTAATCCACGATGTGGGTAGCCTCAGATGCCTTATGGCTAGAATCCCCCACTGTGGGGTCAAAATCCTTACCAATAGGGTTGGGCTCCTACTTGTGGACCCACTTATCAACCTCTCATGCATTTTGACACTCAGTTACCTTTCTTGGCTACACTCAAGTTTCCAGATGTATTGCATCTTACAAATGATCTGATTCTTCATTCGCTGTACTAGCCTCCAGTGTTGTCCAAGATACCAAGGGATTGCCCAAAGTTCGATGGGAAAGCTAAGGAATATCCTTAGGCCCATGTGATGACATATCACCTTTGGTGCTTGTCAAACTCATATGTGGATGATTCTATTCATCTTCGTCTTTTCCAACGAACCCTCATGGGTGCTGCAAAAAAATGGTACATCGAGCTACCTTGAAGTACCTTTCATGACTTCAATTCGTTAGCCATGGCCATTCTCACGCATTCTCAGCTACCAGTTGACTATGAAATGGGCACCTATCTACTCACATTTCTTAAGAAACACACTGCGATGCACATTTCTGATCATATCCATAAATGGGGACGTAGACATCGACTAATGAAGTTCAACATAGTTGATTAGTTGCTCACTGAATGGTTTACCAAATTGTTCATAGCCCTAATTGCTCGGGATATAGCCATGGGTGGATGCATCATTGAAGAGCAATCCATCGGTCGTGCCCAGTACTTGGACCTGCTCTACTCTTAGTCTCACACCTTATACAAATTATTACACAATGCTCTGTGGCCGTCATCCAATCTCACACCATCGAAGTCATCCAATGTTCTTCCCGTTGATGGAGTTATTGGTTCAGTATGCCAGGCCCTTGTCAAAACTTCTTCCAAACCGAAGTTGGTCTTGAATACTACTCCCAACAGTTGATCTCAAAACCCTCCAAGACTTGGTAAAACCTTAGAGGTCCAGGTTTTCCACTCTACTACAGTGGACAAATCATTGAAAGGAAATAAGAAAGGCAAAGGCAAGGCTAAAGATGATTCCATGAAACATGGTCATCCCAAATTGTCTTTCGGCGAATCACCTTAATGGAAGCTTAAGTATTCCTACCTCATTTTTTAGGATGATCACTATACTAAGGATTTTCCATGATGATCTGAGGTTAGTCGATTGCAAAAGTGCGCTCCTACTATCCTAAAAGAGCCTTTTATGTCTCACTAGACTGAAATGGTATACCAACCCTGATCTGCTTCCTTTAGATATCAAGTGTTCATGATGAGCACACCCATTAATGTGGCTACCCAATCGAAGGATTATCAAACTCCAGCTCCCACATCAGGGAAAGAAAATAAGTTCTACCTTCTTCTTCTTTCCCAAGTTCTGGCCCTCTGAAAATTGAGTGCCATAACCCTGATTTCACTACATGACCACCCTCTCGAGGTGTCTTCAAGAAATCCTCATACAATTGAAATGCCCAAGCTGCTCAACATTAAAATATTGTTGAAGATTTGGTTAACGCGCAATCAGCCATGTCAGCTCTCAAGGTACTCCAAAGCTGCCCATCACAGTGGGAATCTTTGTTGTAAACTATCGGGGGCATCGATCCCATCGATTCTAATTTGATATATTTTGATCTAGAGGACCATGTCCTGATACTTCCTCATTAGATTACCTTTATTATTCAGGTAATCATTAATGAAAATATCCTCCACCCCACTCTCGTTGATGAAGGTGCTTCTACCTGCATCATGTCAACTGCATGCTGGAAGGCTATTGGTTCCCCTACACTGAATCAATCTCCGAACACATTGGAAGTTTTTGATGGGTTCGATTCGCAACCCTTCGGTGTTTCACCCAACCTTGCCATCACCCTAGAAGGCTAGATAATGCAAGTTGAAGTAGAGATTGTTGACGCCAATCTCAATTATAATCTTCTACTCGGCCGAAGTTCAACTCATGCCATGTAGGCAATGGCCTCCTCTTTGTTTCATGTGATCCATTTTCCCCATTAAGGGATTATTGTCTCCATTGTTCAGTTGTCATTCATTGCCTCTTCCTCATTTGATGGCAACATTCCATATGTTGAGCACTCTGGTGCTCCCTTTGAGAGTGTGGGGGAAGGTCTCTTCAAAGATTCTACCTTAATGGGGATTTTTTCCACTTCCACCTCCTCATGTTGCCTCCATCAACATGATCTCAGTCAAATATGATCCCTGGGTCATACTTGCACTAGATCTAGTTGATGCTTAGGGCAATGTCATGCCACTTAGTCCCGCCGAATTCAATTACACAGAAATTGTTTCGGTTGCAAAGTCTGCATCCTTTGATTCTCATATCTTGAAGATCTCCCTTGATATGTACTTTCAATCTGCCGAGCTTGGTACTTTGGAATTATCCGACCCCTTAATTGAGACCTTCCTCGCTGATGAAGGTGTCATGGAAGTCATGTCTCTCGAGGAACCACCATGGATTGATACCCACCATCGCTCCTCATTCCCGCCTCGCCCAACGGTCATGTCTACTTCTTTCGAAGAGTCCTCTTCTCCATTTCCACCACCGAATGTTACTCATGAACTATGGTCGAAAGGAAATTTGGGTAATATTACCCAAATGATGTTGATTGACATTTCTATCAAAACCAGTGTAATTGAACACGTTCATATTGGGGTATCTTGTTCTCCAGTTGAGATCAAGACATATACTCATCTTTTCTATAAATTTCGTGATGTGATTGTGTGGTCTTACGAAGAAATGAATGGCATTGATCCCAACATCATTGTGAATGAAATACCAGTGTATCCAAATGTGAAACCTATTCGCCAATGACTTTGTCTGGTGCATGATAGAAAGGCCGCTGCTATTAAGGGCGAAGTCAAAATGCTTCTCAACGTTGGATTCATTTATCCCATTCCCCTTAAAGACTAGGTGTCCAATATTGTCTTGATGAATAAAAAATAGGGCAGGATCCATGTTTGTGTGGATTATCGCGATCTTAATTGTGCATGTCCTAAAGACAACTATCCTACTCCCTTCATTGATCAAATCATTTATGAGTGTGGCAGGAGTGAGATCTTTTCCTTTATGGACAATTTTTCTGGTTACAACTAGATCAATATCACACCAACTGACCGTAACAAAACAACCTTTATCTACCTATGGGGTACATTCGCATACAAGAAGCTTGTTTTTAGCCTAAAAAATGGTGGGGACACATTTCAACAGGAAATATCCTCTGCATTTCATGATATTTTCAACATTGTCCGACCTTTCTTGGATGACGTTCCTACCCATTCTCATAAGCGATAAGGCACCCAAACAACCTTCAACATATTTTTCTATGCTGCAGGCACTACAACATATGGTTAAATCCACACAAACGTGTTTTCTACATGGAGTTAGGATGACTCCTTAGCTTCATCGTGTCAAAGGACGAGATTTACCTAAATCTGCTAAAAGTTGAGGCCATTGTAAACTTGCCCCCTCCATATTCACTGCACCAACTCTAGAGCCTCCAGGGAAAGACTAAATTTCTGCATTGTTTTATACCCAACTAAGCTGGGCTAGCTATGGGATTTACCCAGTTACTCAAACAAGGAACATCCTTTGCATGGAATGAGATCACCAAAAAATCTTTTGATGATCTTAACACTATCCTCATAAATTCTCCTCTATTACATCCACTGGATTATTATCAAGATTACTTCCCTTACCTAGCCGCAACCCTTAGCACCATAGCTATGGTGTTGGTTCAAGACAATGACGAAGGCACTGAGCACATGATCTACTACCTGATTCAAAATCTGCTCGACACTGAAATGTGTTATGCACATGTCTAGAAGTTGGATTTGGCCACCGTCCAGGTTGTTCAAAGTTTTCGGCATTATATTCTCTTACGAATGACTACAGTGATTTCTGAATGAAACCCTATGACCTACATCTTGACTCGTCAGTTGCTGGGGGGCAGGTATTCTAAATGGATCATTAGCTTGCAACAATTCAATTTGGTCTTCACTATGGCCAAATCTAAGAAGTCACTTGTTTTCATAGAATTGATTTGTTCCCTTGCCTCCAATGCTCTCCCTGTTGGTGTAGAGGAACAACTCCCTGATGAAACCCTTTTCTTGAGTAGTACCTTTGATCCATGGTACAATGATATCATCATTCATATCCAAACCTCCACATTTCAGTCTACGTTGACCAAATATGATCGTCGAAGGATTCGACATCATTCTCAACCCTACCGCATTCTTGGTGATACTTTATACTATGTCAGTGTCGATTTTGTTCTTTGTCGATGCCTCACAATTCAGGAAGCAGAAAGAGTTCTCAATGATTGCCACTCTGGAGCATGTGGTGGTCATATGTCTGGTTATGCTATAGCTCAGAAAATCCTTCGCACTGGTTATTTCTGGTCGTCCATCTTCAAAGACTGCATTCTTGCCATCCGCAAGTGTTGTGAATGCCAAATCTACCAGCGCAAGATGCGTGCCCCACCCACTCACCTACACCCCATTATTATCGTCAGTATCTTTCCCAAATGGGGCATCAATTATAGGACATGTAACCCTTGTTTGACTAGGGGGCATGGCTACATTATCATTGTTGTGGATTACTTCACCAAATGGGCCGAAGCGATGCCTACATGTTTGGTAGATGGTAAGACAGCGGCTCAATTGCTTTTTAACCAGGTTATTTCCAGGTTCAATGTGCCCCAAGCCATTGTCACCGATCATGGCTCCCATTTTAGAGATTACATGATGGCAGAATTGACATCTGCATTGGGCTTGTGCCACGATGGCTCGACCCCATATTACCCTTCTGCCAATGGCCAAGTTGAAGCCGTAAATAGAGTTTTCGTCAGCATGCTTCAGCATACCATTGGGATGCACAAGTCAAATTGGCATCTCATGCTTTTTTCATCTCTATGGGCCTACCAAAATTCAACCAAAGATGCCATTGGTTTCAGACCATTCCAGTTGGTCTATGGTCTGGAAGCAACATTCCCGATCGAATGTGATATTCCTTCACCTGAGTTAGTTGTTGAACTCCTCCCTGAAACATCACCTCAAGAGGAATGCCTCCTATATTTGGAACGACTGGCCAAGATTCATTATCTCATTGCCTTGGTCATCGAAGCACAAACGAAATGGGTCAAATCCCATTTTGACCAGTCGATCTCCCCTTGCACTTCCTCTGAGGGTAATTTGGTCATGCTATATGACCAAGCTAATGATAAGCTAGGGGTAGGAAAGATCGAACCTATGTGGTATGGACCCTATATTGTAAAATGTGTTTTGTAGAAAGGAGCCTATGAGCTTATTTATTATGAGGGAAATCATCTTGATAAGCCCCGAAACAGGATTTACCTCAAAAAGTACTATGGTTATGTCATCTTGCATGGTTACTTATGTACATTAGTGTGTGATTCATTTCTATATGGTGTGATTTTGTGTGAAAGTTTTCAAACATCCTTCATGTTTACTAAGCTTCTCGTGCTTTATAGATGTCTGCAGCTCCTCACGTCAGTTTCGTCGATGGTTCTTACCAAGGTACTTGGAGCCTATCATCTGTGACATGGGCTATCTACAACCCTAACGGTGAGTTGATTGACATTCAAGGTATCTTCCTAGGTTGTACAACCAACAACATTGTTGAATACAGTGTGGTCATCGAATTGTTATCAGAAGCCATCGCTCTGGGCATCAGAGAATTGGTTATCAACCTAGATTCACGGATTTTCATCCTTGAAATCAACTAGTAATATTCCATCACGAACCCTCAAATATTACGAATGTATCTTTGTATCCGTCTTTTCGAAAGACATTTTGATTATAATAAATATCATCATATTCCTAGATGCATGAATACATTAACAGATGCATTAGCTAATTACATGTTGGATAGACATTTGCGAAACATATAAAAGATAATACAAACCATTTGTACCATAATAAACAGGAAAATATAATATATATACATATGTGAGAATGCTTGATACTTCAAAACCCTAAAAAATAATATGTATGTTCACAATAGAATTCATGGCTGGTAGGGCGAGTACATCCATAGCACACAGGCCTAAAAAAATATGTAAGTACTAGACCTAGGAACTACTTAGCATGGTGGTCATGATAGCATGAGACAGCTCCTACTACACGACTCAGCAATCGACGAATCCGATGTGAGACTCCCACCATGTGCCTCTAGTACTGTCGAGGTAGGTCTCCTATCTGAGCATACTCAGGGATGCCATGAGTCAATCCCTTAAGGTTACTCACAATCTCCTCCCTGTTATCACTCACTTCCTGATAAGGGGTGACAACATCAATAGGACGAGGATAGTGCTAGGCTATCAGGGACATTTTGGATCACCACTCTGGTACAATATCTGGATACACAAGAGAAATTTTATAAGCATGCATATATTAAAAACAATTAAAAAACATCAAAATTGAAATTCGGTTTGGTTTTTACCTTCATCATGGAAGTCCTTCCTATCTTGCAAGGGCATACCTAGGTCTCCACAGAAATCAATGTCGTTGTACACCAGTCCTCCACAATGATTTTATGTCATTGTAGCGATGAAAAGAATGTTGATCAGTAGGACATCTCCTAACCCCAAGTGATCCTGGGCATCAAACGACTCCATCGGGCCATCGATGGATTGCGTGGCATAGGAGGATCAACCTTAGTCAACTGATACTGGAACAGTGGCACTTGTTCTAGGAAAAATGTCACAAGTACTGATTCGAAGCCAAATTGCTTTAGATTTCACACTTTTTCCTTGGACAACTGGTGTTTGATATTCATCTTCATGGCCTCTCCCTAGCTTAAGATCATAGGAGCTATGTAGCCAATAACGTAAAGGAACTTTGATTTATGTCTCATGTTCTGCCTGGGACACCGCCACTCTATTGATGGTCAACAGAAGCACACTCAGTGTCAAATTATGCACACTACAAATGTCAATCTTACTGCTTTTGGATTTCAATGCCTCAGGACAATGCGCAGCAAGCATGGAAGATATGCTTCCCCCAACCCAATGTGACCCATTCAAATTCATTATCTCACCTCTATTGGACAACCCAGTGATGAAGTAAATTTCTAAAGTTTTCAACTCCAGCTTGTGGTCCCCAATAACAAAAAGCTCACGATTGATGTCCCAAAGGCTTATCAGATACTAAAGCAAGTCAGCCTGGGCCTGCATCCCTGGTGTGAGGAAAAATTTGAGGAGCTTGCAATCCCTCAAAGCCTCCAAGCAATTTAGATCATTCGTTTCCTAGGTGTCCACAGCTTCGTGTTCTCTTTCCTTCCAATTCACCATTTTTGATGATTTCTCTCCTGCAAAAGCCATTTATTTTAGTCAATCATCAATTTTGGTACATAAAAATCAAGTTTTAATGGTCAGTTCTTCAGGAAACATGCTTTTTCCCTATCCACACGATCGGCAAACCTGTTTTAGAAATAGTGACGCCCGTCGACGCAGATGGCTATGCAAATAACACTCGGTTGGAGCGATCTCATGCCCGAAATCGCGCCGACTGAGGGTGAAAACATTTCTGAAAAACCTCCCTAAAAATAAAAAAAATTGGTTAAAAGTATAAATAAATAGCATGAAAATGTGGCTCAGGGCTTCGGCTATTGCCTAGAACTAACAGCTCATCGATTGGCCTCCCAGATCTCCCACCATTCGCTCCGGAAATACTAGGGAAAAAGTGGGTAAAAGTCTTCACTGTAAAGGTAAAATGGTAAATGGTAAAAGTATATTTCATTTTCCCCTATTTATTCATTTTTTCCTAAAAATATCAGGCTTTGTAGATATTTTTCACCTATTTTGCCTCAAGGACTTGATAATATGCTTTTCCTTGCTTGTGTAGCAATAGGTGATGTACATTCGATGATGGCGATGAGTTATATTTGAGTGCTTTTGTCAACTCATTAAAACCATATGAAAATATCGCTGAGTATTTTTTCCCTTTTGACTTTTTAAAGAGAATAAAAATGGGGGCTTCTCTTTCAGCTCTTTTCTGATCCTTGAAAAATGAAAATATGGTCGAGCCCTTATCATTTTGAAATCATTAACAAAGGTGAAACATCATGTGCCCAGTATAAGTTTACCCCTTTCTCGAGCTGGGAGGAACTGTTTACGAGAAAGGTACTTCTTGAATAAAATGGTATTTTTTTATACCTTTTCGTGCTTGAGAGTCACAAATGTATGAAAAGGGACCATGTGGAGTTTTCATTTACGTGTCCTTTCCAATGTCTCTTAACATGAGAAAGATATCAAGTTACACCTTTGTCGGATCCGTTAAGCTATTAAAAGACATCAAATTTGTCACCATGATGACACAAGCTTCTCCTTCCTAGGGCTCGTTAAACTTACTAGGTCAGATTCGTCTGAAGGATGAGCTTAAAGTGCGAGGACATGCTATCCCCTTCAAGCTTGCAATAAAAAATAATTGCGGTACTCGCCATAAATGGTGGGGCAGAATTTGGAAATCTATTAAGTCCTATTAGAAGCTCACTCATGAACATGAAACTCTTTCCTTTATGTCAGGTTAGGACATCCTCATTTACATCATTGACTTTCTTGGGTTTGGGCCATTCATTTTTTCCTTCCATCTTATCTCTACTATGTCACCATGATGACCGATCCTATGGATCCAAAATTTGATGTTATGAAACCAGCCCACAAAAAGACAGAAAAGATAGATGAACACCTTAGAAATAAGCCTCTTTCAGTGGGAAACCTCCTTTACATTACACAAATGAACAATTCTTCGATGATACAAATGGAAAGACCTCATTTTTATATATAGGAGTCTAAGGGGTCATAATATAATCAGAGCCGACATAACAATAATAATGTAAGGGCATAATAATAAAAAAAGTGGGCTTCTATGGGGCACAATAATAACAATATGGTGACTACATGGGCACAAAAATATAATAATTGGGTTGTACTAATAACAATAAGGCGTTACAGTAGTAG
The DNA here is from genome assembly GCA_000404065.3 of Pinus taeda. Taxonomy (NCBI): domain Eukaryota; kingdom Viridiplantae; phylum Streptophyta; class Pinopsida; order Pinales; family Pinaceae; genus Pinus; species Pinus taeda. Next base: position 31,869 of record APFE030382623.1, on the reverse strand, counting down.
TATAGGGACCTAACATGCCTCTCTCCTTCAATAAGTGTTGTCCTCAATGCTTGAGTAGTTGTTGATGCTTCTATATAAATTCTTGTCCTCCCATGTGGAATCCTCAGTGGGTAAGTTCTGCCACTTGATGAGATACTCTAAAATTGATATATTTCATAGCTTTCAATTTCTTGGTTCTCTGACGACTTCAGGTTCCAATATGATTTTTCCTTCCTTGTCAAGTTCTCGCAATAT
>APFE030382623.1:3447-23207 GCA_000404065.3 Pinus taeda | reverse complement strand
AGCATAGCTATTTAAATGGTTAATTAGGATATGGTGTGATTTAGCATTACATGTTTTTTTCTTCATTATTTCAGTAGAGTAGCTCTGTTAGAATATATTTTCTCTTCTTCCATCGAAGAATCAAGCTTCTTTTGACTATATAGAAGTGTTGCTTGAAACCCCTAGGGTCTCTCGCTAGATGAACAAGTGACAATAGGTAGGACCTTCACTTCTACTTGTGCATATAACACTGTCACCTCCATGTTTGTACAAACCCGAGGTTGATAAGTAAAGTTGGTAGCCCAGGAGTTGCACAATCCTTTCTACAATATTGGCACTCATCAATTAGTGTGCCATTTGTGCTTACAAATCATATGCATCAATCATTCAATAGCTTAAATATGATTATTATGTTAAAAACTAAATAGCGACAAAACAATAATCATATACATGATTTACAACCATCAAACACATAACATGACCATAGTTCTAGTATAAGAGAATTTTCCATAATACTAGTTTCTCTTTCTCTTCTTCAATCGGTAATGAAGAGAGTAAATTGAATTTTAACACTAGATAATGATTTTTCTTTGTTTTCTTCATTTTTTGTTTTGTTTTTTTTTCTTTTACCATCACCAGCTCATGAAAAAATGTCATCTAGTCCAATTTTGAACCTAAAAGCTCTAATTCCACTTTGTAACATACCTCTTACCCACCCATAAGTAAGAGACTCAGAACTGATGGATCCAGTCCCTATTGTTTGGTCATGGAAGCGGGGTTACTAGACTCAAACCCCTATTTTTTTTCCTTTTTATTCACTTTTTAAATTTCATCCCTTTTCTCCCCCACTCGTGTGGAAAGATTGTAACCTATCTCTTGATGGCACGCGAAAATCCACCATGGGCTCATCTAACCAACAGGTGAGTGGAATTCTTGGGACATACAAATATCCCTACCAACAGTGTCATCTCAAATCCCAACCTACTGACATACGACTAAGTCAATTTTGGCCCATTCAAAGGAATTTGGGGTTGCCTTCCTCGTGACCCCCTACCTCCAAGTTAGTTGGTTCGACGTATCAAGCAGGCTTCGTTACATTAGCACACAACCTGATCTCTGACTAGTATGGATCAATATCACTGTCCTTTTGTTACCACTGAGGCATCAATTTTGACCTCCAACCTCTGGGTTGTATTTTTAACTACGTGGACCCAACAAATAGTCCACGTCAATTTCCTCCAACCAATCACATAAAAGGAGAATTTGAAAACTCTAATTGGAAGGCTTCAGACCAGAGATTATAATCTGCAAGGAATTAAGTGTATCCAATTTTTCCTATAAGGTTAAGGCTTCACTTCCTTATGTTGAAAAAATTATTTTCCCTTACCATTCTATAATGGCTCAATCAAGGGACTTCAAATCTGACTCATGTATACCTTTAATAGTAATACTTATGTTGTTCCCTAAGTCTAGATCTACCACTATGTAGGCTTCCTCGAGCTAGTCTTCTCAAATGTAGCTCAATATCAAACATTTGGTTGGCCAATAGGTCTCCTTCAATATCTCGTCAATCTGTCAAATTCAGATTAAAGCATACCACAACGTTACCCCTTTTGAGCTTGGGTGATAGCTACATTGAAAGTTCCCAATTCAAATGGGCCTTACCTACCTTTGTGTATGGACTTTCTCACATGGTGACATAGGTGCTCTTGTGTCTAATATCTTTCATAAGCTTCATACGAGCTTCTAGGAGGCTCCCACCTCTCCCACTACATGCCAACGATTCTATAATCTACACAAAATCTTAAAGAAGTTTCTTGGAACCACCCATTGGTTGTCGGGGCATTTGTTTATTGGTAGAGACTTTTAGTGCTCGTTGCCAAAATCCCCGTGGTTCGAGTACCCCCTTTCTTAACATGTGGTTGTACTAACATTATTCACTCTTTCCTTCTTGTTGTTTGCAGCTCTTCCTAAATCTTTGTCCTCCTTGCTTGTTCTATTTTCTCAATCAAGCATGGGCCTAAGTACTTTCATTTAGCCCATTTAACTTTAGAAAATAGTTCACTAACTCCTTGAACTAGCCAACCACCAATTAATGCCTTGTCAAACCAAGTTTCTCCTTAGCACAAGAAACCACAACATCCAAGAAGCAATTCTCCACCCCAATATCTGGAATTCATGTCCCTTAGACCGAGTCCCATTTTTCTTTGATTTGAAACATTTCTTAAACTTTACATTATATTTAGAATGTGTCTTATACGAGAACCTTTTGTGGGGTTTTCACAATGGGAAAACAAGTGTGAAGATGCTTAAATATCCATAGTAAATCTAACTGGAGGAGTTATACTATGACCAAAGGAATTATGAATTCGAACTTGCATAGGTTGTGTTTATATGATTGTATAGTAAAATAAATGAATAATAATCGCTCTATACGATAATATAAGTGAAGAGGAAAGAAAAATAAGTTTACAATGAAAAGAACATTCTTATGGAGATTTGTTTTGTGTATTCTATTTAAAAACAAATATTATCGTATTCCCATGAAAGTAAATAGTTATTAGCCTATGTAAAAGAAGGGCATTTTACAAAAAAACTATGATGGGAATAAATCAAAGAAGTAAAACATCTAGATGAGATGAAAATTACATGGACAAAATTTAGTAACTGTATCGAAAGGAAATTCTTATCATTACGCTATTATCAAGGGAAGATGCAGGAATTTTTTGAGCTCAAGATGGGAAATATGACCATGGAATAATATGGCTACAAATTCATAGAATTCTTGAGGCATTGGATTTTATCATGGATGAAATGGTGAATATGAAAATATATGTCAGTGGGTTACCACCTTTCTATTATGAAATGCTTAAATTTTACGAGGCCATGACATTGGATGAAGCCATTAGAAAAGAAAAGCGGGTATATGAGCATAGTAAAAACAAATAAACCCTCCAAAGGACTTGTGATAATAAAAGAAAAGAGTGATGTAGCAAGCAAAGAATGGGTTTAAACACTCTTTTGTTAGACGAAATACCTAACAAAAAAAATAATCCAACCATCTCTTAGTTAACAAAAGGTGAATGATTCCTCAAACAAGAAACTAAGGATTGAACGCATTAGGTGTTGTGGTTATAAAGGAGAAAATTATCTTCTGATTTTCCTTGATAGAGAAGGAAAAATGAGGATTGTCCTTAACATTGAAGAATTTGATATAGTGGAATATTTTAAGGTCCCAAATTACCAACAATCAATAATATACACAAGTAGAGGTAACATTAATCACTAATACTCAATTTTTTTCTTTTTTTTTGTAACATTACTAACTTAGTTAGCATGTAATCATGCTCCTTCATCTATTTGAATATAATAATATCACATAAGAAGTCATTGATAATTTTCTCATAAAACCAATTCTAAAACACATTTCCTCTCAAGTTTGAAAGAGGATAGCATGTGCTCTTTTGACACTTACACATGAGACCTAAGTAAGACTTGAAATAAACTCACCATAATGCCATCTGTGAGCATTAAGCTAGATAAACCTATTTGATTTCCTAGATTATGTTAAATAAGCTCCACTTATTGACTCTTAATTTCATAACCACAAAAGTATGCCACAAGAACTTAAATATTATGTTTCTATCACAAAAATAGCATTTAAGGGTATGAGTATTACCTACCTAAAATAAGGAAACCGAGGGAAGAATATAGTTTGCTTCACCAGTAATTAAATATGATATGTTTCTCAAATGGAATCACAAAATATATTTACCAAACAAAGTTTCCAAATTCATCAATTAAAAATTCCCAATCCTTATTATTAAGTGTTGGGTATACAACCAAAGTCCCACATTGACTAGAAGTGGGGAGGATGATGGGTATATAAGGATGGACAAATATCTCCATTGGTATGAGGCCTTTTGGGGTAAGTCCAAAAGCAAATCCATGAGGGCTTAGGCCCAAAGTGGACAATATCATACCATTGTGGAGATATGTGGTGTCCAGAATCCTTACATAATAGGCTACATTAAATCAGTGAATTGGATGAAATCTGGCTATCAACTCTTCAACATATAGCACTGATCAACAACAAAGAGCGAAATGGCATGATGCCCTCTTCAAGAAGAAGATCTTCCATGAAGGTGATTGGGCACTTCTGTATGATTCTAGGTTCTAGGATTTCTTGGGAAAACTCCAGACCAGATGATTAGGGCTGTATGAAAGAAAAGAGGTGCATGATAATGGAACCCTTACATTAGCCACCATTGATGGGTTTGGCTACTCTTTCAAAGCGAATGGAGATCGAGTACACCTCTATCACAAACCGCTTACAAGGGAATCCTTTTTCCAGTAGCTACGGGAAGATTCCACAATACAAATTCTTGTTGATGAGGACAACCCTTCCATAGCACCAGTCTAGTGAAGAATTTTTTTTTTTTGAAACCTGTACATAAATTTTCCTTTTTGTTTGATTGGACTTGCTTGGATATCAGATTGTATATTAGTTTTCTCTTTATTTTTCCTTTGTTGTTCCCTATAGGGAACAACTACTATTCCCTCAAGAGAACAACAATTTTCGTGTGTATTTTCCCTTTTTGTTCCCTATAGGGAACAATTTCTGCTTACTACAGGGAACAACAATTTCTACGTGCATTTTAATTTGTTGTTCTCTACAGGGAACAAAAATTTTTGTCTGTCTTTCGCTCTGTTTTTCCCTAAGGGAGCAACTACTGTTCCCTACAGGGAACATCAATTTTCATATGTATGTTGTTCCCTATAGGGAACAACTGATGTTCCTTATAAGGAACAACAATCTTTGCGTGTATTTTTTGTTGTTCCCTAGAGGTAACAACTATTGTTCCCTATAGGGAACAACAAAATTTTTGTGTGCAATTTTCTTTGTTATTCCCTATTGGAACAAAAAAATTTGTGTGCATTTCCCTTGTTGTTCCTTACAGGGAACAACTGTTGTTCTCTATAAGGAAAAACATTTTTACGTATTTATTTCTTTGCTATTCCCTACAGGGAACAACACCTTTTGCATGCATTTTTTCTTTGTTGTTCCTTATAGGGAACAACTGTTGTTCCCTCTAAGGAACACCACTTCTTTTATGTATTTTTATTTGTTGTTCCTTACAGGGAACAATTGTTGCTCCCTATAAGGAACAACACTTTTTGTGTGGGTGTTTTCCCCTTTTTCTATTCCCTTCAAGAAATAGCGCCTTGTGAATATTTTTCGAAACATCCTCTTTCTCTTCCTTGCATGATCATCCCTATACCATCCCCATTTCACTCTTTATGATCCGCTTAATGGCATGAAAGGTATAATACATATTAAAGGACAATAATTATGGAGTCTACTGGAACAAGAAAATATCTTGAATACTATCATCTTTAACAAGATTGCTTTGTGATGATCAAAAAAGAAAAGGACACAATTATCTATATCACTTCACTGTCCTCATTTCTACTATAAACCAAACTGATTGATTATCTTTACCATGTTGGTTCCCCCTTTCCTGTATAAATCTCTCTGTGTATTATCAATAAGATTATGGGTATATTTTAAATTTACATGTCAAACTTCTTCCGCCATCACTACTCTTAAGGAGTGATGAGCCACCATTTATGTATAAAATGGGGACTGTAAAAATAAAAATAAAAATTAATGATACATTTATATATTATATATATATAGATATTCACTTATAGTTTTATTATTTTTTTTCCACAGATGGAGGATCGGTGGTCTCATCACAAGTGACCATAAGGAGCAAAGTGGCATTCCCACTATGGCCACCACACTAGGGATATGATCCAATGGATTCATAAACAAACAAATTCCTTAGAAACAGGAGGTCTCATCACGAGATGGACTGACCACTTACGCTAATTCCTAGTGAATGACAATGTGTTCACCTGGTTACCAAGCCAGCACATTGGTCTCTATTATGGAAATCATAAGGCACTTCTCCAATTATACACAGAGGACCACGGTTCCCAAGGGTTAGAAAGAAACTCCTTCGAGGCTATGGAAGCTTGCAAGCAACAAAAGCTCTGCTAAGGGTATTGAAGCTTTATTTTACATAAATAACTATTATAATACCCTCTTCTAATGTTTTTATCTTTTCTACAAAGAGATTATGTCCCTAAAGTAACATTAACCTTTATGCATGAGTAATGTTTAAAAAAATCAATGACAATAATTTTAAGTGGAATGATGGCAGTCAAGTAGTATTTCATACGTATGATGTCCATTTTTATTTATCATATCACATCACGGTAGCCTATCACTTATTGATAGTTCTCGTTATATGCCTTGTTTTCATCACTCCAATATTCTTTATGATCTGATTCATTAATATGCATACCTTGCCACTTTGATTACTCAATTCATTACACCTGTACCACATGTTAGCGTGTTATCCTTCCATTCATCCAGTCGTAGGTGACCTATCATTTCAAAGTGGGGTGGGGACCTCCATTGTATTTACACATGCGCTATCATATTTTCATTGGATTTTGCTGAGTGATACGAAATTCCATGATCACAAAGCATGTGGCATTATAACATCCCTCAATAACGATATTTATATTTATAAGGTATCACTTGATAGAACCATTTCAACCATTTGTTGTTTCATCACTCAGCTCTGTTCATCTTTGTGTTTTCTCTGCTACACTTATTGTTTGCAGAATTCAAGCAGTACGGGAGGAATAACAATGCGTAGAGAGTCGCAAATACTAGCTATTTCTGATGCAGCCAAGGAAATTTTAGCTCAAGCTGGGTGGATAGCATACTTTACGAGATTCCAACCACCCAATGAGGAAATTTCCATCGAATTCTTACGAAATCCTTAGAATGGACAATCTATGGTAAGGGGCAGGAAAATCACAGTATCAGATGCTATGATAGTAGAAGTATTCAAGTTACTAGTAGAAGGACCAGTGTGGGGTGGTAAGCAGTTGAAGTTGCATAACACTATCGAGGCGTTTAGGGACAAATAATAGGAGCTGATCAAAAAGGGAAAAGGCGTTTGACCATCTTCTCTTGGAGAACCACGGGGAGAACTAGCAGGAATCATCCAGAACTACATTACATGCGACAGGCACAAAGATGTGGTAAGGCTACGTCAACTCAAACTCTTACCAATTCTAAAATGAAAGTGCTTTATAAATTTACCTGCATTGTTGAATTCTTTACTGCATGACACTTCTGAGAGGCTAAGAGGATCCTAACACATATAAGTTGTAGTAAGCCACCACTGTCTGATGAGGTTGATAGTTAGCTATAACCTCCCCTAGTAACGATCAAGATAGGATGATCTAATATTAGCTCTCGAAGGAGGTATTATGTTGCCAACACCTAACCCTGTTCCAAAATGAAAGAGGATTTCCCTTTTAAGGAATATACCTCACAATTGAAGACGATCCTCAAGGTTGAGCTCAAAACTTGGAGTGCTTGAAAACCCTTAAGGCAGTGTTAGTCAACCAATAGAACTATCTAGCCTAGAAAATGAGCAATTCTTGTAGCTAGAATTAGACAGACAGGATAACCCTGAAACACACCATGAGGAAGGAACTAGGCATTCTGGAGATGAGCAAAGAAATGAATCGGGACTTCCCTCAACACCAAATATGAGTTGTCAAGGTGATTTGTTACAAAATTTCTAACTGGCCCATATCGTGGCCAACAGCAATGTTTACGTATAGCCTGAAATCCCGCTGAATCTTAATTTAGGAGAAATCCAATATCTAGAGAAATTTGGACACAACGGAATTCTATTTCCCTCAAAATATGTAAGTTGTGAAGTGGAAACAGATGCAGAGGCCATTCAAGAAGAGGTGAACCAACCTAGTGAGATGCCTCTAATAGAAACCAGCTTGGTAGGCCTAAATACAGAAAAGGTAGGCCAAGAAGAAGAAGTAGAAATAATTTTAGAAAATGATTACCAATCTAGAGACACTATCCTCTCAGAAAAGAGCTAGGATGAGCAACCAGGCCCTTTAGAAGCAGAAGCTATGAATGAGACTTCCAATAGAATAGTTGCTCCTTCGAGAAAGTATAGAGCCAAATTGAAGAAGCCTAGGAAATAACAGTAGAAACTTTACAAAACAGTCAGAAGGCTTAGAGGAAAAAGAAAGGAAATCACAGCAGGAAAGGTCCCAGACAAAACCTTAGAGATAGAAAATGTAGCTGTATAGATACAATCATACCAAGGGAGGGCTACAGGGACCCAAACTGAGCCCATACTCACTCAACCTGTTATCACTCAAAAGGAACAACATGCAATTCTAGTACAAGTTACTACCCAGACAGAGGATGTATCATTTTACAACATAACTACCCAGATGGGGGATGTACCCTCCTACAACATGGCTACTCAGACGGAGGTTTGGATTTCCCATAATAAAGAAATATAGACAGAAGACATCCCTTCTCATAGCAGAAGTACTTAGACAACCATTCAAGCCAAAGATGTCATGACACACAATGACCCCCTTATATTGAATATTTAGGAAGATTTAGCATAGGCTCGACTCAATTTGGAATGAATTGAACAAGAAACAATTTCCCAAAAAAAATACCAAGAGTTACAGAGACAACTTCACGAAATGAATACAACAGAAAGAGAGACATTCGACAGATACAAAAAAAGTAGAAAAGGAAATTGAGGGAATCAAGCTCGGATTAGATAGGGTCATATCTCGAATAGACACCATCTGCTCATTATATACAGATGTCTTTGCATGCAACGATCTCACCACTAATTATTCCTTGTTTTGGTTAGAACGATACTTTTTGTTGAAAATTAAAACTGTTAGAGCTGGAAAACCAATCAAATTAAAAACACTTGAAGATTTTATAATTTTTTCTAAACAACATGGCGTAAAAGTTTAAAGGCTGCTTTGTGAATTTTACCTACAAATTTTGTATTAGAGGATGAAGTGGAAAAGAACCCCTACCCTTTTGTGGGAGATTTTCAATTCCAAGCCTTTATCTCATTTGTAGTCAATCAACTGAAATGGTTCAAAGCTCATAACGCATTCCAAAGACAAGAGCATGGATTGGATCTTTAGGTAAGAAGTGAACCCAAGCACCCTTTGCAAATTCTTGCCAACCATAAGAGGATGATGACAAGGGAAGGGGTGATTAAAATCTTAGGGCCTCTTTAGAAGGAGATTGTATAGATGGGAGTAGCATAATTCCTCTCCTTTCAAGAAAGTTCTTCGGCTGCAACCAAGCTTAGGTGGATAGTCTCCACTAGTAGTGTATAGGATAGAGAGCCATTTAATTACAGAAATTTTAAAATATTTGTAGGGAATTTTTTCACTTATAGAAATCTCATTTTGAGAGAAAGACCTTATTGGTTAGGACGTTGATTTCATAGCCCCATCATTTGGTATCCTCTGGAATGTTATCGGGCTATATGCGAATTGCCTGAAGGGCAAGAAAGGTCCACCTTTGAACTCTTAGCCCAGAATCATGGTTTTAGACCACTTTTCGATTCTCCTTCTCTAGCTTACTCTTTAACTACACTGCATACAAATTACTTGCTTTTCATGAGGCCATGAAACAAGGTAAGCAGGGAACTATGTTGAGTTACAAAATGGTTATGTATTTACTATGAAAATCATCATCTTTTATCTTGATTCTTATATTTTCCATATCTTAATGTGCTAATATATTGAGGAATTATGGTAAGAAATGAAGGAATTATTTTCAATTATGATTTAGCTAACTTTTACCCTTCTTATGCAGGAAAATTACAAAAGTAATGATTGTTGTTCCCAAACGTTGGAATAGCAAAATCTGATAAGAAAAGGAAGGAATGAGTCGATTGTGGACAAGGATAAGAGTGAATAACGAGGATCATCGTGAAAAAGAAATTTTTTTTGAAGTTATAAATCAGTTTCGTTTGTATTTTACCCTTTTTTATTATAAAAGAAGATGATTGTAAGAAGAAAGGGGGGAATCTCTGTTATTTTTTGAATTGTAATTTTAATTACAAACTCTCGCTGTTGAGAGAACACGACTATATTGTAATGCTCCTTAATTTAAATTATTAATATATAATTGAAGTTGTTGTTCCCTTGCATTATCTGAAGTAGCGCAACAGTGTTCACTGGCATCTAAGGGCCCGACCTCTAGTGGATTTAACTGCTTTCTTTGTGCCATAAATTTCTGGTTCTCGCAAGTGTGACTAGTTTGATAGTTTTGTTGCTTCTTGTGATCTTATCTCCTTCGATATTTATTGTTTTCTCGTATTGAAGGAATCTCTCTACTTTATATGATTTACTGCACTGTCGTTTGATTTAGTTGACCTTGACTACAGATTAAGTTACTTAGATAAGTATTCGGATTGAATTAATCAACTGTAAATAGTTTAATTATCGCTATTGGACTCTCAGATTGGTATCATTGCTATTTGGATTGTTTACTGGAGATTCAGGATGGCTTTGATTAAATCAGTTAAGAAGAGATGAGTTATTTCTACTGTACTCCCATCTGATGCCGTTGTTACTCGAATTGCTGTAAGATTTTATTTCGGTAGAGGATTGAGTTTTGATATTTCCTTTAATAACTGCAATTGGAGTTTATTAGATGCATTTGTTTACTCTTGTATTAAAAAATCTATACTACAATTTAGAAAGCATTACTCTCTGAATTAATAGTAGCCACATACTCTGTACACTCTTGAAATAAGAGGACTTGCCTGGGTTGGTGATTAATGTGGGATAATTAGGAGTTTAAAAGGCACCTTTTATCATCCAATAGTTGGGCATCAGAATTGATACATTTTCTTACCTTATTTTCTTATCTAGTATTCTAGGATTTTTGTGTGTAGAATATGATAATTCATTTGATATACATTCTAGAAAGGATTCAATGGATTTTTGTTACTTTATCTCTTTAATGAATAAATTTAAATCATGAAATTCGATGTTTACTTTTGATTTGAATTGTTAATCGAACAAGGATATTTGATATCAGAATTTGTTCACTAGAATAGTCGAGGAAGAACAAAATATGAGGAGTTGTTTGGGTTAATTATAACCATTTGTACGAGATCGACTTCTATAATGGATGTACCAGTTGGAGAAGAGATCTTGACCCTTCCATTTAGGGGAAATGTTGGGGATTTTGTAATTTGAGCAAAGCATACTGAGAATATTCATATTCTCAAGATCTCATCTATTTTTTGAAATAGACTGGTTTGTAATATAAAAATGAGGAACTGAACCTCAATAGGGGTGTGAGATATAATCATTTTGATCTAGTTATAAATTTTTACAGGTAATCCTTGTAATTTACTCATTATAAAATGGAGAATTTTTTAGTTCAACCTTAACTTATTTCATTGAGTTAGCTACCAGGCAGTTTAATTCCAATGATCTTGGGCCTAGTCCTATAGCTACTATTGTCCTTTCCTGTCTTATTACATTGATATTTTCTTTTAGTTCATTCTTCAATTAATCAATTTTGTTCTAAATCTAATTGTTGATTATCATAATTGTTGTTATAGTATGCTTTTCTGTAGTAGCCACAGTGGAATATCATATATTTAGATTTACTGCAATTGATTATTCAAGTGTTATATTTCCTTGTTGTTTCTATAATTAATGGAAAATTTTAATTCTGAATATTTGATATTATTTTTGGTTGATTCATTTCTAGTCATAGTGGTGATTCTTTCTTGCACACATAGTTTCCTAAGAAACATCTTTATATTTAGTTGGATTACTTCATTGTTTTCAGTAGGAGACTTAATTCTTGGATTCTTTTAGAAGCCTTGATTTCTTAAGCTTGAAGTCTAGAAGTTGAGAGTGGTTTGTTTCTTTGAGTAAGTTCTATATTTTCCTTTTATTAGGATCATGGAGATTAGATAACATTAGCACTACCTTTTTCACAAATTGTGTGGACAACCTTGAAATAAAGAGACGAAACTCTGTGTTGATGATTTAATTTGTAAAGGTCACTTGGTCCTTTAGGAACAACGAAGCACCCCAAAATTTTGGCACAGTTTCCAGAGACATTTTGAAAGAGGTGCTAGGCATAGATCTGAAGGGTTGGGTATTAAACACAGAAGGTAAGAACCTACACATGCACTAAGTAAAACACTTCTGTCAATGCCATCACTTAGTGTGTATGACTAGGAAAATGCCTAGGACTAAAAATCAGATAGTTATAGATCAAATATTTACCTCAAAAACCACTAAAATCCAAGGCCAATATTGCCTAGGAGGAATGAACTTTGTAGATGAAGTAATTCACAAATTAGAGTGTCAAGAATCGGTAGGTCCTAGACCAATATATGAGAAGGGTTATACTATTAACCCTTGAGTAACAAGGTCATCCGCTACAACTCACGCTGAGATTCAATACAAAAATGTAGAAGCTGAGAAAATATTTAAAGATACATATATTAGGCATCTCGGTCCTTCAGGTAAAAATGAGGGGCTTTCTTGCAATTTAGGAGAGGGTGGATGTGAAACGAGTGATCCATACCGATGACTTTATGAACCATAATTTCTTGCAACACAAGTTGTAATGAAAGAACCCAAACTTTCTAATCCGAATAGTGTTGTGAGATCTACTCAAGGTCTGAAACCCAATTACCATACTACTTTCTAAATAGTACCTCATGATCATGAAATTCTTGAGGATTACTTGCAGTTTTTTAACCAAATGGAAACGATAGCACTAGAGACACAATATTTGACCATAGTATATGATATTGTCCATCCACAGGCCAATGCACCAATGAAGGCTATCCCATTACAAAATATTCCAAATTTCCAGGCAATGGCTTCTCAGTATCCTAACACTTTTATGTTTGAGTTTGATGTTTTAAGTCCAGGTTACCGCTGACCCTCAAAAATTGAAATCTTTCCTTCTAAGTTAAAGGGAGCATCCTGATGCTAGTTCTTGGGGCTAGGAGGTTGTACCATAAGCTCATGGGATCAAATGAAACAAGACTTCGTTACAAAATATCAAGACTATTTTTGATCTAGGGATTTAAAAAAAGAAATATTTGAAATGATGTCAAAAGAATATGAAACTTTGGATTTATATGTTGAGAGGTTTCAATATAATTTGCAAATATCACCTTACACTACCCTACCTAGAGAAGTATTGAAAACTGCTTTAATTAAGGACATAAAAGATGAATGGATAGAAGAAATTAATCTAATGGGGCATGGTTATATTTCCAAAGAAGAATATGACAATATCATAAAACTATGTGTTAGGTGCTGATGTAGAAGTACACGAACCAAATCTAGAATTCACGGTCCTCTCTATAAAACTAGTATAATTGTAGGCGAATGAGTAACTAGAGTAGAAATTGATCATCTCTTAGAAAATTTTAAAACATATATTTTGAGTAAATTAACTACAAATTTGGATGTCCTATAGGTAAAGAAAAAATAGCTTGATGCAGAGTAGGCCTTCGCTATTTTTTGTCCTTGATGTCGAAAGAATATGAACTACAAAGAGTACATGTTGGACACAGTGGGAATATGTGCTATTTGTGTTAAATATCACTCAACAAAATGGCGTCTCTCACTCCTTGGATTGAAGGCTCTATTCAAGGAAGTTGAGGAAGATTGAGAGGCAACATATCTCATTGAATAGTGATAGTAGTGGAAAACATGCCCTCTATGTATGATGCAGGGTCCTCTATTTTTTTTTAGACAATATGCTCAAAAACAAATTCCTCGATGAACATGTCAAGACCAACAACCTTTTAATACCACTTGGAAATCACATCCATGCTCTGAATGACCATTGATAAATCATCCATTCCCTGGAACCTTGTGGCCAAATCAATAATATCCTATATATTCATCGAAAAAACCATTGACTAACTCATACCCTTCACATTAGGAAAAATCATCTACACAAGGACCAATGTGGTCTTAGAACTAGGAGTGTCTAGTGGGACCAATTAATTCATATGTTGGAACATTGCCTAAATCACAACCACCATTGAAAGCTCCACTTCAATTTCCCCCAAATTCTCCACCTCCATTGTGTCCTCATTTACCTTCTCAACTAAATCCTAATCCGAATAATAGGCCCATCCCATATTTGGATATTTTTGAAAACTCAAATTTTTGGTTCTACTTCCTTTTAATGTAATGAGGTGTGCTTGAGATCTAGAAAAACTATCTTTCCATAATAAATAAAGGAAAATGAGAGAGGGCATATAGTGAAAAATATTATTGAAGAGAAGCCTTTAGTATAACACCCTCCTCCCACCGTAGTGGTCACTGAAACATAGGCACCTACTAAATCAACCAAACAACAAGAGCCTACTAAAACTACGGAAGTTGGTCCTCCATTCATTGAGAGCCTTATTGTGATTAAACAACGGGTCTATTCTAATTTTGTCCTCATAGGGGAAGTACAAAATTTATGTATTAAAATATGTCTTCTCCAAGATATTTAGGATGTCTCGATTTATGCTAAAATAATCAAAGAACTATGTGTGAAAAATCTTGGGAGAAAACCAAAAGACTCTCCTATAGTCCATGTTCTCAAGAAACTTTCCAATCTTATTTTAAGGAAGTAAATACCTATTAAATATGATGACCCTCGAAACCCAGTAGTTACTATTCAAATTCAAGGACATAACTTCCCAAGTATGTTAGTGGACTTAGGAGCTGTAATAAACATTTTGACCATAGAAACCTATAGGATCCTTCAGATCACAACATCGAAACTAACCTCCATTATGGTGGATTTAGCTAACAGATCAGTAGTAAAACCAGAAGGCACTCTGGATGATATTGTATTTTCTATAGATTCATAGGCCTACCCAGTGGAATTTTTGGTTATTAATCCTAGAAATAGGTTGGATGGACACCCTCTCATATTAGGGATACCATGGATGGAAATTGCAGATGCATATATAGTATTTCAGATAGGGAATATGATGATTGCAAAATGGACTGCTGTAAAAAAATATCATCTTATGTCCACCCGCTAAACCTAGCCTATCAATCAACAATTATCAATCATTCCCTCCCAAATGTCAGGAAGAAAATTTGTGTTCTCCTCTTACTCTAGATGAAGCTCTTATTTTTAAGACGAAAATTGAAGATGATGTAATTAATGATCGTATTAACCAACCTTCTACTATTGGGAATCCAACATGTCAAATGTTAAAATCTATTATTAAAAATAATGCCTAGGGAGATCCACTAAAGGTTCTAAATAATGATCATATACCCACACTACCTTTCATAATAGTGTTCCCATCGAAATTGATCATAGTAAGACTTTGAACATTAATGTTAATCTAGATGACCTGCAATGTAAAAAATTAATTCAAATCCTTAAAAAACATAGGAAAGCTTTTTCTTAGGAATATTTTGATGTGAGAGGCATTGATCCTGAATTGTGTACACATCACATCTATATAGAAAAAGGTGCTTGTGTCATTCGCCAACCACAAACAAGACTAATTCTACACCTTAAGGGTATTGTAAAACAAGAGTTGCAAAAGCTTCTTGATGTTAATTTTATATATCCTATCTCTGACAACTAGTGGGCTTAACCACTGGTTGTGGTACCTAAGAAAAATGGAAAATGGAAAATTTGGGTGGATTATAGAGAATTGAATTAGACTACACAAAAATATCACTTACCTCTTCCATTCATAGATCTGGTCCTCACCACTCTTGCTAGAAATAAATTATTCTCTTTACTAGGTGGTTTGAGTGGATATAATAAAATCTAGATTGCTCCCGAAGATCTAGACAAAACCACATTTGCCTGTCGACGGGGAATATTTACATATAGGGTTATACCGTTTGGGTTGTGCAATGCACCTGCCACTTTCTAGAGGGAAATCTTGAGTATTTTTTTCAACTTAACCAATGAAGGAATTGAACTATAAATGGATGATTTCACTCACTATGGAAATTAATTCGACCAAGCCTCATAGAATCTAGAAAAATTTCTTGAATGGTGCATTACTACTAGATTATGACTTAGTATGAAAAGTGTCATATGATGATGACAACATAGGTAATTCTAGGAAATTATGTCTCTATTGCATGCAACCAAGTAGACGCAACAAATATTGAGGTATTATTATACTACTTACTCCTTGTACACCAATTGAGGTGCATAGTTTCCTTGGCTATGATGGTTATTAGCATCGTTTTATAGAAAAAATTCAAAAATAGAAACACCATTGTATGCATTGATAGGAAATGTGGAATTTGAATGGACTCATAGGTGTGATGTTGCTTATTCAGATCTGAAAAAGTTAGTCTAAACAACCCTTGTGTTACGAGGGCCAAACTGGAAATTACCATTCCACATTTCATCTGACACATCAGACACAACAATAGGAGTTGTACGTGGATAGGAAGAAGACAAAAAATCCTTATGCCTTCTATTATATCAGCAAGAATCTTACACTAATAGATCTAAATTATATGGTGACGAAAAAATAATTCTTAGTTGTTGTTTATTCTATTAAAAAAATTCTTTGCTACATAATAGGATACCCAATCTCTTTATATATTCATCATTTTATTTAGCTAATAGAATAGTTAGTAATGGTCAAATAACTCATTGGTTATTGTTATTACAAGAATTCGATATTACTATAAAGGATCGATCAGGGAAGGAGAATCTTGTTCATATTTTCTGTCCAGAGTTCTGATAGTGGTCGATTCTTTACCTGTGGAAGATCAGTTTCTGGATGAGCATATGTTTTTAATGATAGTTAAAACACCATGGTACATAGATGTAGCCAGTTACCTGGCAACAGGAAAACTATGAACACATTTACCATCTCGTGAAAAGAAGCTTATTGTTCAATGCAATGCACAATTCTCTTGGATCGATAATTAACTTTTCCTTACAGAGTCTGATTTTCAAATCCATATATGCATAAGGTAAAATTAATTTTATTATATTCTTAAGGCTTTCCATGATGAACCCTATAGTGGTAATGTT
The DNA here is from genome assembly GCA_000404065.3 of Pinus taeda. Classification (NCBI taxonomy): domain Eukaryota; kingdom Viridiplantae; phylum Streptophyta; class Pinopsida; order Pinales; family Pinaceae; genus Pinus; species Pinus taeda. The sequence continues at coordinate 6,244 of APFE030382623.1, read as the reverse complement.
TCTCATTGAAGAACTAGGCAGAAAGTGTTACAGATGGGCTATTAATGGCCCACAATATTTAAGGAAGCAAGGAACTATGTCATGATCTGTGATAGTTGTCAGAGCATTGGTCGCCGCATTCATGATGATGAAATGCCCCTGCGTCTGAAAATTATATTCAAACCCTTTGGAAGATGGGCATTAGATTTTTTGGGCCCCTTCAACCCACTATCAAATCAGAAGATGTATATTCTAGTTATTGCAAACTATTTAACGAAATTGGTAGAAGAAATAGCTCTCTCAAGGGCTACAAAAGAGGTAGTTATTTACTTTTTGTTTGAACTATTTGTGTGGTATGGATTTCAGAAAGAGATCATAATAGATGGGGGATGACAATTTATTGCCCATAAAATTTATGTTACCTTACAAAATATCACATTAAACACATAATTACTGCCCCTTACCTCCCTCAAGCAAATGGACAAGTGGAAAACAACAATAAAGTTCTAGAGGCATTTTAACCAAACAAGTATTTTTCAACCACCATAACTAGGCTACCAAACTCCCTGAGGCCTTATGGGCCTATCGAACAACTTGGCACAACACTACTAGCAATTCATCGTACCAACTTGTTTTTAGTAAGGAGCCCATTTTTTCGATAGAATTCAAAATTAAGACTCTCAAAACTAGAAGCGGAGTCAGATTGGATTTTACACAAGTGCAATCACAATGCATGAAAGAGATTAGTGAACTGGATGAAATGCACATATCGACCTTGCAGCGTACAACCATTATCCAATAGTAAAGGGCCAAATGGCATGATCAACTCATCAAGAAGAAATTTTTTTATAAGGGTGATTGGGTTCTATTATACGATTCTAGATTTCAATATTTCTTAGGGAAGCTATAGAAAATAGGTTGGGACCATACGAGGTCACCAAATTTTATGACAATGGTATGGTGAGCCTTAATAAGATTGGTGGTTCTAGCTTATCTTTCCCTGTAGTTGGGCACTGACTCTGCCTGTATCACCAACCACTCACACAAGATTCATTTCTTTATGAGGTAAGTAATGTCTCCAAACTGTAGGTTATAGATGATCGAAGAGATAGCCCGGTAACTACAACCAGCTAAATAATTTTTTCAAATTTCTTTCATTCTGTACACAATGTACTTACTTTTGTGAAAGTTTTGAATTGATGTTACGTTTTAAAAAAGGGGGGGTTTTTGTTTCCATAGTCGTATCTTCTATTCCCTTAGTCATATTTGTTGTTCCCTTGGTCACATTTTTTGTTTCCTTAGTCACAATTGTTGCTCTGTTAATCAGAGTTAATGTTCCCTTGCTCATGGTTGTTGTTTTCCTAGTCACAACGGATATTCCCTTAGTCACAATTGTTGTTCTCTTAGTCACATTTTTTGTTCCCTTTATCACGGTTGTTGTTTCCTTAGTCACAGTTGTTGTTCCTTTAGTCACATTGTTGTTCCCTTACTCATGATTGTTTCTTTCTATCAAAAGTTATTTTTTTAATAAATAGTTATTCTTTTAGTTTGATTTTGAAGCTCTTCTTTGATATCATGGTGAGATAATCATTTCACCCAAATGGTTGCCATAAGATAATGTTTTATAATAAATTTTAATAGATGTCTAAACCTCGTAAAACATTAACAACCATGATATTGTAAATACATAAAGATATTCATAACACATTTCTACAATCACCAGTAAAGGAGTTTATCTTTCCTTTTAGTTTCTTATAATTCTTCGATCTCCTTGAAAAATAAATTTTGGGAAGGAAAATGGAAATCTAAAAGGGAAATTATTACAATAATTTGTACACCATCCCTAACTCTTAAGGAGTTAATCAGCCACTCCATTCACTAACCTTTTTTCTTAGCTCTGTTTTGGACCCTAAATACCATCCTTAGCAGCTTTCCAACCTATTCATTTCAATTTTCTTCACTCCCTTCATAGGCTGCCATCTCGAAATTAGGTTATTTGCTTTCCAATCTATTAACTTCAATTTTCTTTTCTCCCTTCAGTAGCCTTCCATCCAGAAATTACGCAAATACACTAGGCTTCCTGTTGACCTCTAGAATTGTGCAGAATAGTCAAAGAGACCTTCTAGAGAAAACTGCACAGTTTGGCCCAGCACTGGGCCTCAACCCAAAAATTGTGAAATTCTAGGACACAGTCACCTACTATTCCTAGAAACTGTACAATCGCTTAGGGACATCCATCCCAGTTCAACCCAGAAACTACGCAAATCCCTCTCCCAATCTTGTAGGTTGTTGCATGTGTGTTCAGGTTGACCGGTTCCCTTCGGGACCCAACAAACTTGATTTGCATGCATGGGTTTCCTTTCTCGAAATAATAAAAATCAACATGCAAAAAGCGTCCCTTGATTTTTGGGATCTATTTTTAGTAGTTGGAGGTTACATGAAAAGATCATTTTAGAAACTTCCCTACAAGTGTTGTTTTTTCCTAGATTTGTGGCATGAGTGTCATGATCCTCAAAATTATTTATTTGACATTGTACGGCTCATTTCTCACATCGATCTTGGAGCTCTGACATCCCACATCACATCTAGGAGTTGTTGGCATGTTAAGCTCAAATTTTTCTAGGTACTATCATTTTTTTTGTTTTATCTTGTGCGAGTGTTGTTTGTGTTGGGTTGTGTTATATTCTTTTTGGACCCTATATTAGGTTGGGTGAACCTACCTATGGTTTTCGGTCCATGGTTTTTGACACGATGGTTTTCGGTCCATGGTATTGGATGCTTCGACATGTATAAATATGTATTGTAACATTGAAAGGAA
>APFE030382615.1:35259-64857 GCA_000404065.3 Pinus taeda | reverse complement strand
TGTCCAAAAAACATGTGCAAAAATCATGCACAAAACCATAGGTGGGTCCGCCCAACCTAACATAGGGTCCAAAACAAACTTTTTCCGGGGCGCTGCCCCGAACCCCATAAAGTGGCATTACGGGTACCCCTCAAACCCCTTGTTAACTATGTGGAAAGAATATAACACAACCCAACAGTTTCATACATGCGTTTGATTTCTTTCTCAATTGATGGTAATAGCACAGGGTTAATTATTCTAAGATTTTGTTTAAAGGGCTTTTGATTTTCTTTCAGAGATATAGTGTGTTGAATGATAGAGTTGTCATAGGACTTCAAATCTTTATAACTCTAGGCAAAGACATCTTGGAATTCCCTCATAAGTTCAAAATACTTTAGCTTCTAATAAGGATGTAAATATTTTGACAATTTTATCAATTTTGGATTATCCTGTGTTCCTAGGTTATACTCCTCAATATTTGCTTTTAATGGCTCCATTTTAGGTTTCTTTGGAATGCCACTAGAGTCGAACAACTATTTTAGAGGAGTCAATCCTTTGGGTAAATGATTGTCTTTTAGATTTAAAACCTCTCTTTCTTCTTCAATTATCTCATCGAGGTCCATTTGCTTTAGGTTTTGAATTTCCTCTTGTGTGAATTTTGTAGGATGAAGCATATTTATTGAATCCCCTTCCGAAATGTTAATTTCTACCTCATTTATTTGATTCGAACTAGTAATTGTATCAACATATATGTTAATATTAGAAAACTCTTCATCTAAAGGTAAAAAATTATTGATCTGCTTATCACTATCAAAAACCTGTCAGTTCTTAAGATTATCAGGGATGGCTGGTCTGTGCCTAATCTCAGCAGTATACTGATGATCAGGTTGAAAAGGTAATTTGTAGGTGTTGGAAAACATGGCTAGGCTGTGGGCTTGCATGTTGTGTTTTCTAGGAATAGTTGCAAGCTGGGTTTCCAAAAAAGTATTGAGGATTTCTATGACTGTTCCCCTATAATATCCAAGTCTAGGATCCCTAGTTAAGTAAGTTCTTTTAATCTGTTTAACTATTAATTATGAATCTACCATGATGGACACCCTTATAGCTCCTAATCTTTTAACAAGTTTAAGACCTAACAAGAGAGCCTCATAGTCTGCCATATTATTGGTGCATCTAAAATTTAATATGTAGGCATGGCCTTCAGCATGATCATTTTCTAAATTGTAAACCCAAACTCCTGCTCCTGCTCCTAGTTTATTTATCAAGCCATCAAACTCTAAATGCCAAAGGATTTCATGTTCATAATTCATATTTGGGGTGGTAGGAACTTGTTTAACCCTGGCATTTGAGTTTTCATTGTCATCTGATTTTTCTTTGTTATTTGATATTTCCTGAATAAGAACAGTTGATTTTTGTTTTTCAATTTCTTTTGGTCCTGCTGGTAAAACATCTAAAGTATTTGAAGGACTGGATTTTGCATTGTAAAGAATGAAAGAATCCATGTTAGAGTGTACTGAGTAGATGGGGAAATTTTAGGGTCTTTCCTGACTACTTACTACATATTTCATCAATGTTTCTCTGTATAGTTTTTTGGGTTCTCTGAAAGCTGATATAGTAGCATATGACATATCCAGTTGAAGAGTTCCCTCAAGCTTAGCACCCCAAGATCTGGACAACAACATGCCATATTTTGGTGGTATATATGCTACCACTATGTCCATTAAAATCGTTTTTGCAGGATATTGAACCAATGAAACACACAAGGCTTTTATCAATCCTAAACATCTCACCTGTCTGAAGTCAAAAGAAAACAAATCTTTGTATCGTCTAGTGATGTCTAGGTCTAGCTTTTCCATGACAGACTTAGGCATGATATTATGAGATGCACCAGAGTCAAACATGGCATTGTGAAGAATCTTATCATGTATGTTTAGGCTAACATGGAAGGGAGGAATTCCTCCTTCCAATGGTTTCCCATTCACTTCTGGGCCAAATATTAGTTCAGGATGATCATCAAAAAGATTAATTGAATCTTTAGTTCCAGTAATTTTCAATGATCTAGTGATTTGAGTTCCGTAGGCATCAGGTTTGTCTAATTCAGATAATGGGACAGAAATTTTTAGCTTGCCTACTTTTGTTTCCAAATTAAAGGGTTTTTCTATTTGGACTTTTCGATTTCGAGCAGCAGTGTTTTCTGTGTTTTATATGTATTTCTCCTTTTTAGGATTAGAATCATGATTTGCTGATTCTCCTACATCAACCTTTTGAGTTTCTTCCACTGTCTCTGTGGAAGGAAAGGAAGTGGAAGGCTATTCATTGTCCATTGTTTGGTTGATTATCAAAGATATCTTCAATTATGGGGTCAGAAGGATTATTCTTTGATCTAGAAAGAATTTGCAAAGGTTTAGTTACTATCTTACCTTTTTTTGGGTTGATTTGGAACCATTTTCTTGTTTGTGTCAGGGTCATTAATTCTCCTACTTCTTAAATTGTATTGCTTGTGCACCTCAAAGATAGCCGATTCATATCCCTACCTAAAGTCGAACAACTCTCTTGATTGGGTTTGGAACTATTTAAGTATATGTGCCTCTTGATCATCTTGGGATAAGAAAACTTATCCTTCATCATCAAGCCCCATCAAATTGATTTGAGTATCTTCTTATGGGCCTTTAGAGTGAGAAGCTTCTGCATAGTTCTCCTGGAAAGAGGGTCTAACGTTTTGGTCAGGACCATTCTTTCCAGTGTTCTAGTTTTGATTTTTCCCGAAATTAGGATTTGTCCCTATATTAGCTTGCTGGCTATCCCAAGGAGATTTCCTTTCAATTGTTTCTACTCTGTCTCCTAGCCTATCCATTCCTTTAATTATGGCATCTAGCTTTTGTTCAAAGGGTGAGCTTTCTTCTTTTAATGGTAGCCTCCTTTCCCTCCTAGCCTTTGATATTTTGGATAGTAGGTTGGCTTCAACATTGACTGCTATGCTTTGCATATCTTCCAAAGTAGGGGGGTTTCATTCTCTCAGCTGGAAAGCCATATCAGAATCAAATCCATCTAGGAATTAGATTAAGGCTAAACCAGGTGGGGGTCTAAGATCAAGTGGAATGGCACTATACACACTGTTAAATCTAATGCAATAGTCTTGGACATTTTCCTGGGGTCCTCTTCTTAGGCCTCCGTACTCAGATAGAATCTGAAGGGGGTCTTTCCTTTTCTCCCATCTGTTCAAGAATTGTTGGTAGAGGGTTCTTAGGGTGTCTATACTACTGGGTGTTAAGGCTCTGAACCAGGTTCTCACATCTCTATAAAGACTTTGAACAAATATTCTCATTTGCACATCAACAGTGTCTATTTCATAAATTTCAAAATAATCAGTCATCTTCTTGGTGTGTTGTTAGGCTGTGTAGGTTCTAGTGCAATCGAAGGTGGTGATTTTACTTTGGTAGTCTTGGGGCATGGCACCTAAGTTTGTTGGTAGTACTAGGGGAGCATATCTGTTGGCCATTGTTGTTAGTAGTGGTGAAATAAAGGCTGGAGTTGGAGCAACAGTGGATGTTTGAGTTATGGATGGAGAGCTAGAGGTGATGGTCATATGTGGAGCGGTTTGAGGTTGAGAGATATGAGGGAATGATGATGAGCTTGCAAAAGCATAAGTAATTATAGATGGATTAGGGGTTCCTTCAATGGTAAGATCAGATTGTGGTGAGTTCTGCAAATGTCTATCACTTGACAACTTGGCTGCTTAGATTTCTAGTTCTCGGAAGAACTCTGGGTCTTAGACTAGGTCTACTAATTCAGAGTCAAATGAAGTCCTAAACAAAGAGGTTCCAAAGTACTCATCAAAGGGTAGGTCTTTTAGGTAAATCCACTTAACAAGACAAGATGAGGATCTGAATATGGTTGGAGGAATAGTAGAACTTTCCTGTCTTGTAAGAATTATGGGGATCATATTGGGGTTCTCAAACACTTGTGGTGGATTGGGATCAGGATTAGCTCCAGTGTAATGAGTCCTTTCTGAAGCCAGATTTTTAGGTTTTGTTTTTATTTTCTTAACAAATATCAAACAACTTCTGTGAATTATTTAAGATACTTTTAGATTTAAGGTTCGAATTTTCTTAAAGATTTGTTTTAACTGAGGAATTATCCTTCCCCAATAGAGTCGCCACTATGTTATCACTCAGATTTTCCTTGAAGTTGTTAGAAGAAGGAAAGGGGTCCGAGGTAACCACAAACCAATCTTTTAAGTACAAAATCTAGCCAATGTATACTCAGAGAGGGCTCTCTCTTTATGATTTAGCTTTGTTTTATGGGATACTGGGCTAGTTATGAAATCTTGGGGGGGTTTTGATTTTGTTTGGCGGTGGAATTCGAGAGCATATGGATAGAACAAGGTATTTCAGGCCATTGGGCTATGCAGTTAGCTGAATGATGGCTTAATTGGATCAAGTTGATTTAATAAAGGAGAAATTGCACAGGGCAAGATAGCTAAACAAAAGACAGATGATAGCTTCAAATGGGTGAAATGGTCTTGAACAGGGAGGAAGGGCAACTAAGAATCCTTCAACAGGGTCCAAGATGAGGGAAAGTGGGTGCTCATTAACAAAAAGCAATTAAGTATTCTTTGTTAAATGGTCACAATGATAAACTATGAAAGTAGTGGGCAATTAAGAATTCCCTACTGATAATAGCCTGGAAGAAAACATTAAGAAAATAAATGATTTTAAAGATAGAATGCAGTAAAGATTTTTTTGAAATATAACTTTTCGTTTATCATTCAGATAGGAAGCACATATGAATATTTATTAAACTAAAGAAACTGTAAAAACAAAAGATATAGAATACTTATTTGTTTCTTGTTTGACACAAGTATCCTATAAAAGTCCTTTGCTTTATTACTTTGTTCCAGCCATCCATAAAAAAGTTGTTCAGTAGCACTTCAATTCCAAAAGTACATTGTCTACAAAAATGTCTAAGAATCCACAGCTAATACTTCGAATGAGGAAGTATTTCTATAGATGTTTACATCAAAATATATCCTAATTAAGAGAGATATATTCTAGGAAAACTAAATATATTTTACATGAATATAGAGACAGATGGTCTCGAATTTAGAAATAGAATGTGAACTAATTGTTGTTGTCCCTGTTTTTGTTGAAGGAGCTGGAGGCAGGTCCTATGAATGTGCATCTTAATTTTGTGCTAGTAACTCTGTACTGGATATCTGATTTTATCTTTTCACTGATACTATTTCACCTGTATCTGATACTCTTTACCTATTCACCATTGTTCACCCTTTTTACCAGACTTCACTATGGTAAATATTTCTATTTACCCCACTATTTACCATGGTAATCTATACAATGTTAGTCATGCTAGACCACCAACCATCTTTTGGTATTCTTGTCCTTGTCAACTTCTTGTAGATTTCATCTACTTCAGTATATTTCACAAAATTGGGTTGCACTGGGAATAGGTGCTTTAATTCACGTTCAATGTAAAAAAGGTTCTCCAAACCATCATAAAGAACATTCCCTGTGGGCAATGCTTTGATTGCAGATGAACTAGACTGATGGTCAGCTTGCTAATGTAATTTGTTGATGCAGTCTATCTGAACCATTAGCTTGTCATTGATGACTAAAGGACTTGGGAGTCATTTACTTTGTAAGATACCAAATTTCCCCATGAACTCTTCGATATCTTCCCGCAGGCTTTGACATCTTCATTCCAGACCTTGCATCAGATTTATCTTGGTCAATACTTTCTTTATTTCGAGGATGGTAGCAGTCCTATCCTCAATGTTCAACTGCTCCAACTATTGCTTGTTTCTACTATTTAGAAAATTGATTAACTGAATTGCCTCCTTAGGCTTTCTACCCAATTCTTCTCTGGTCCTTTGAACTTCTTCAAGAGCAGGCTTAACCAAATCAATTTTTTCAAAATTAATTTGAATTGCTGACCAAATATCATTGATGGAATCAATGATATTGGTCCACAATATCCTCCTGATCTCTGTTAAAGGCCTGTCAAATGTCAAGTCCTTCTTGAAGGCTTTGATTTGTTGGGCCATCCCTTTGTTTTTCCTTACTTCTTCTGCATAATTTATCTTGGATATATCATATATTTGTTCCAAAGTAGTGAATTTTTCTTTCACTTTTTGCAGCTTTGTGACTTGGAGTTTCATCTCCTCCATTGACTTAGTCAATTCCTCTATGCTCTGTGTTGGTGTACTTGTCTGTGATGTACCTGTTGCTTCTATAGGTGTAGTGGTTTCCAAAGGAATATTTGGTGCTAAATTAGGTGCTAGTGTGGAAGGGACTGCTGTTGAAACCATAGGCACTACAGTCTGGGACTCTGTGGTCGACTCACTCTACCTTGATTGTACTGCTTTCTCTAATTCCTTCTCTATCTTTTTTAATTGCTTAGTTAGCTTAAGGACCAAGTCCTTAAGCTCTTCTTCATTTTTCTTCTCAATCACTTCAGTAGTTTCAAGGTGAAAGAGTGGTGGAAACTTCAACTATTTTCTAAGTGCAGCTATATCTTCATTCTTTTTCTTTATTAGCCCCTCTACTGCCTTGGCATCCTTTGGGTCATGGTCGAACTCAATAATCAACTCCTCCAATGATTTGATCATGTTGTCATTTTCTTGTGAGGAGGTCATTTGTAGTTGCAATTGGGCAGTAGTGTTTCTCAGTGAATTTTTCAACCTATATGCCATCATTCCCTTGCTAGTCTGTGTAGAATAGACCATCTCCCCTATTTGTTTGTGTATTTCTATCTGGTCTATGGGGTGGATGTCTTTAGCGATGACTTCAAAGTCAGTTTTGAGGTAATCTTCCAAGGACTTGAGCTGCAACACTGCGGGCTTTAGAAAGCTCATTTGCATTTTTCCTTCTTTGATGTCAAAAGCTGACATCAATCTAGTTTGATTTGTAGGGGCCATCTTCAAGTATTGAGCGTAGGCTTGGGCCTTCAGCTGCTCATTCTTGGTCTTTATCTCCTCGAACTTTCCTTTTATGTCTACGATCTTCTCAGATGAAGATCTGAAAGATGAAACTTCTACAATCTGTTGTCTTTCAAGCTCTTGTCTTTGTGAGCTGGAAGGTGTCCCACTTGTCGGGAATGTATGTAAATTGTCTCGACCTTATTTTCTCATGCTTTCTATGGATTCTTCATTGTATTCTTCCTATTAAAATGGATTTAGCGTGTGCCTCTTAGCACTAGGTTGGTCTGGAGGACCACTGGTAGGGGTAGCTACTTCCCTGTCTCTTTTCAAGTTCTTTTCCTCATTCAGAGGAGTCTGCACAACTGGGGGATTTCCCTGTTAACTTGAGCTGGATGAGTTTGTGGTGGAGCTTGTTCTTCAGAGATTTCATGTTGCTCTTACATCTCTATTTGTCTTGATGTTTGTAGCTGTCCTAATATAGGGGCACTTGCTTCCTCAGATTGCCTTTGGGATGGCTCTGTTGTGGAGGCACCAGGTTCATGTATTTTCCTTTGAGAAGTTTCTTCTATAGAAGTACTAGGTTTCTGTGCTGGCCTTTGGGAAGACTCTCCATGTGCCTGTTCAAAAGAGTCTAGGTCAAGTCTCTTTTCTAAGTATTTCATCACATTCTCTACCTCAACTTGATCACTATCCATGTCAACTAGAGTTCCTTTCCTCCATTCATCCATATTGACATACAGTTCTATCTCAGGGATTCTGTGATTGATATGGGGTGACAACTTATGTTTCATTCTTCTATCACAAATAAAACCTTGTGGGTCATATCTCCAAGCAAAGCTTTTCTTGAGTTTCATTTTGTTTCTATGATTCCTTCTGCTCTTTTCCCTGCTTCTCTATTATTGCATACAAATCGACGTAAGTGGTCTTTGATCCTTAAATGGGATTTCTTCTTTGCCTTGGGGAAATGAATTTGGTCAGAATTTAATATTTGCTTGTAATATTCTAGGGCAAAAAATCTCATAGGTACATGCTTAGGCATCTTGAAAGGAGGGAGATCACAACCATAGATTCAGATTTCAGTGTGATTTTGGTACAGGTACCAGTCACCTATCTTGTATTTCTTTGACAATTGCAAAATTTTCTTGATCTCATAACTAATCCTAGGAGCAGGATTTCTTGTTAGCATGGTGGTCATAGGGTGGACAAACTGGTCAATGAATTCATTGTATGAATAGGGACAAGTATATGAGTAGGGGAATATGGAAGTCCAAAAAATGACTGATATGGGATTACCTCTAGTATCAAGCTTATTGACAGAGAAAGGAAACTTGTCAGACTGATAGTAAAGGAAAAGGTGATATATGACTGTAGAATACCTAAACATCCATTCATTTTCTAGTCTCATGAACTGGTCATGGAGTTTCTCAACAATGAAAGTGGCATAGTTATATTTGACAGCAGGAGTCTAACCAGGGGTAAAAATGGACATGAAAACTAGAGTCAATTCATCCACATACTCACTAGTATTGAAACCCATTACAGCAACAATCATATTAACAATGTTTCGGCCTATATCAGCGAAAAAACATGTTAAATAGGGAGGAGGATATTTGGGTATGTGATCCCTATCTATAAAAGTTTGGCAAAGGTGATTGAGTTTAGAACTAGACATTTTGGTGGACTTTTGAAGCAATTCCCCAAGGGAAATGGGGGTGAGGTTTTGACCAGGCTAAAACTGTAGCATTCCATTGATTGAGTCTGCAGTAATTGTGAAGAGAATAGTTTGATTCGGGGACATTATTGCTCTGAGGGTGGGATTATAATTGGCTTAACATTGATGGATAATGTCAGGGAAAATGTGCACAAAAGGGAGCATATACCTTGGGAGATTTGATTCACAAAGTCCTATGGTGTCAGAGCCATTCATGTAATTGTCTCGGCATTGACAAAATACTTTCAAGAAGTTTTTATCAGATTCAAGGTCTTTTATTTGAAAATATTTATCTGCTAAGGGCAGATAATCCAAATCTCTATGAGGATTAGTAATAGGAGGTACATTGAGGGCCACAGGGGTTCCCATTTTTGGTTCTTCTGGATTTAGAGATGGAAATAGGGTTTTTGAGTAAAGTTGGTGAAAGTAGAGGGTCCTGAGAGTCTTTAATTTTAAATTTTGCAACTGAATTACACTAAATTTTGGGGTTTTCAACTTAATCACAGAGGAAATTAAGTATTTACAGGGTTTCTGGAAGGAAACTGGTAAATACCTGTTTATGGAGTGATTGGAAATGGAGTGTAGGTTCACTAGTGCAAATGGTGGACTCGAGCAGTGTTGGACTGCAAATTTTAGGGTGGTTGACGATTGGAGTACGAGCTAGTCAAATTCATGTTCTAGTTGCATGCATGAATTTTTGGAATAAGGATGGAAAATAGTTTAACTTTGTTTTTTATGCAAAGTCAAAGTTTTTGGTGGGTTTTGTGATACAGACAGGTGGCATCAGCGGGGAGGTGACTTGACGTTTTGTCGTTAGTGGGAGGCTGTAAGCGGGTTTCATCGCACTGCTTTTGGAAGGTAAGTGGTATTTGGGAGTGACCGCACGATTCCATACACTAATTGATACATAGCATCGGTAATATTCATCAAACCGCTCACCATCGCATGCTAAAAGTCGACCACAGAGGCTCACGCGATATGCACGATGACCGTCAGTTCTACAGGATTTGGTCGGACGATGGTCAGGGAGATGAAGTGACATGCGGATGCAGAGGGCAGGCCTGATATAAATTAAAGAAATTAATCATATCATGGGTGATTGGATTAGTTATCGAGTTATTAATTAGTCTGAATGATGTAATTAATCCTCATTAAATGGTGGTGGGGTCGAGTTCTTAATTAACTACAAATTAGTTAATTAATCCCATTTATTTATTTCTTTTATGGTTATATTTAACCAAGGGGCAGGATATATAATAATTTGGGTTTTTGTATAATAATATAATATGGGTGTGGGTAATGTTATTTTATTTGGGAATTATATAATAAAACATTAGTGGTTAATATGATCAAATGAATGGGAAAGTGCTAAGTCCAATGTTTTTTGAAAGTATTTCATCATATAATATATTGACTTAGGCTAGAGTGTATAAAAGGGTTTTCATGAAGATTTATTTCAATTTCCCTAAGTAAAATAGGATTTTACGTAGGAAAAGTTTTATCAAAGGAATGAGTGATCTTATGGGGGTTAATGTTGATGAAAGAGACTTAAGTACTTTAGGCATTTCTAATTATTGGGTTGAGGGTTCGGTCCCTCCAAAATTCAGAGAAAAGCTCTGAGCCCCTCTAACTTTGGCAATTACCTTTAGCACTTAGGGAATTAGTGAAGATTTTAGGGGAATGAGTAGGGAAGTTAATTATTTTGACTTTGAATGTTGATGTGCCTTTCCATGTGATACATGCCTTTGCCTAGTGATGAAAGTAAATGATCTAAACATTTAAACTTAACACTCACCACACATTTATTCTGCAAACTTCATCTACTTACCCTACCTAATTTATCCTAGCATTTTTACTTCTTTATTAGGGTGCACTTTGACTGGAAAACGCTTATCAAAATTTCTTTTCTTTTACATAGTGATACCTATCTAAGTCTACACTTATTACATCCAAGGGCTCAGATTAACTTGTTGAGCTCCTTTTTCACTGTACCTATCTACTTATCTGCTAAGTTTACACCGTTTGGTCAGATCTTTATTCTCTATTTCTAAAACATGAAATAACCAATTTTAAACTATTTGGTTACCATGGATCATGGCATAGGTATCAAGTTGCACATAATCATTATTGTACAAAGTAAAATAGTAGTGGCACTTGGTCTTGTACACTTTCTTAGTCTTTTATTTTTGTTGGGGTTCATTTTCTTTCTTTTTTTGACCTCTTGTTTATTCTTTTTACCCTTTTATTTTTCTTTTAGGGTATACCCTCTTCACATTTTTTAATTTTTTAATTTTTTGATTTTTTACAAATGTGGAAAACCTTTGAAAAAAGTAAAAGTAAGAACATATTTCAAAGCTAAACCAAGTCAATCATGATATATGACACCTATTGGTATAGGGGCATAACAGGATGAACAAAGATTGCAGGCCCTTCTCCACACAGAAGTAATCCAGCTTCAGAGGAAGATATGGCATGACAAAAACATGAAGGAGAATCAATTCCAAGAAGGAGATTGGGCGGTGATTAATGACTCAAGGTATAAATATTTCAAGGGCAAGCTGAGGACAAGATGGCTGGGACCCTACATGGTAGAAAAGTGCAATGAGAATGGTTCAGTTCTGATCAAGACCATTGATGAGGAAGCCATCCTCGTGCTTGTCAATGGGAATAGGTTGAAAGTCTACAAGAAGCCCCTCTCCAAGAAAGAATTTATTGAAGATCTGAGTAAAATAGTGTTGGTAGTGGAGCAGGTCTCTGCCTCCACTCCACCCACTCAATAAAAAAAAAAAGTAATAAGGACTCCAGTGGAAACCTCTATGAGGCACTTGAGTCCCATCATTAGGCTGAAAACCTCTTTTGAAGCGACCAAATGATGACAAAAAAAAATGAAGACAATAAAGATCCCTTGGTGGAAACCTCCGTTGGAGGCACCCAGGGCAGGAAGGTAGGGTGAAAACCTCTTGGAGGTGCCCTAGTTGTCTTTTCAAAATAAAAAAGGACAAAAACAGTAAAAGAGAAAACTGACTTTTTGAGTGCATTGTAGGTCACAGATGGACCCCAGGAAGTAAGGGGAAATGCCACCAAGCCTATTACATATCCTCTAGACTTTTCTCCATCATTTCTGATTTTTTTTTTTTCCATCTCTCTATGTTTTTTCTAAAGACTGTGCATCCTACAAGAAGCCCTGTGTATTCTACAGGAGGCTCCTATAGAAATCACAGAGAGATCGAAATGAAGCTAAAAAATGATTGAAGAGCTGGGAATTTTCATAGGGAGCCTTTAGACCATCCTACAACCACCCACCATCCTAACCCTCCATCCCACACTTGCACCACCACATTTCCAATTATTCCTTTCCTTCCTGCAAATAAAACACAAAAACATGCTTTTCAATAAACCGAGGAAATAAAAAACAACTCACCAACAACCTACCAAATACTTCACCATTACCATCAGATTCTTCAAGTAGCCTCCTCACTGGCCCCTTCATAAGCCTTAGCTAAAAATTTTAGAGGGAGAAGCAGCTACAGGAGCTCCTATAGGACTCCTATAGTAGCTGATCCCGTTAAAAATCAAGCTCCAACAACAGAATAGGTGCAGCCACAGTTATGCAGAGGATGTACGAAGCAAGATCCAGAAAAATAGTACCTGTACAAAGTAACTGAGCCACATATCAAGAAGCCACAAGCATATGGTAGCAGGAGTATAGGTATGCAACACTGGAGTCTGAGCATGCAGCACCAACAAAGCCTCACAGTAGTGCGGCACGAACATTTCGACTTGCAGGTAAGTGTCTAACTCGTTCCTTTATTGCATCTGTATAATTTGAAACTACATAAATGAATGGAATGGTTGGGATTAAGCCAAAAATGTGGCCAATTAACTAGCCACCCTCGTCCTGTTTTATCATGCTCATCCAGAGATCACACTGCACGTGTGTCTAGTCAAATCACAGAAAATGTAAAAAAAAAAGTAGTGGCAGATGTTTTGAACTACAGTGCCAATGATGGGAAGTCATTGTAGGCAGAAAGCATGAAGTCTCATGAGGACACTACAATGGGGACCAACGGTCCGAATAATGGTAACGTACCCTTTTCACCACCTCACCTCATCGCTGGAAACCTCTCCTGTAAGCATACGTATGCTCTCTTGAGCTTACTCACCACCTTTGTTTCCATTTTTATCGTCGTGCCCTCAGCTGTAGAAAGCTCGCTACCACCTTCAGAGCCTCAAAACCATCGCTCTCTGTCATTTTCAGAACCCCTCCACTTATCGAGTTCTACAAGAGCAGTAATAGGTCCTGCAAGAGCCTTTTCTACAGGAGGGCCAGTGAGCAATATCACAGAAGGAAAAACGAGATTTTCATTCAAATTCAGGCTCGAAGAGGTAGGCTCAGTGCAAATCCACTTTTTGTAGGTTTTAACCCCATATAGAAATTACCTGCATACGAATTCTAAATCACAGGAAAAATAAAAATGCAAGAGCATAACACATAAAACACATATACACAGAGATTTCCCACTGGATCCGAAAACCGGGACTACCAGCTCAATATTTCATTATATTCCTTTAAATGTTACAATACATATTTATACATGCCTAAGCATCCAATACCATGGACCGAAAACCATCGTGTCCAAAACCATGGACCAAAAACCATAGGTAGGTTCGCCCAACCTAATATAGGGTCCAAAAAAAAAAGTTTCCCGGGGCGTTGCCCTGGACCCCATAGAGGGGGGCTACCCGCCCCGCCTCTAACCCCCTAGTTCACTACGAAGGTTAGTTGTGGAAAGAATATAACACAACCCAACACTTTTCATATTCATATATACAAGGGGTGATGTCATTTTAAGAAAGAATTGAGCCTGAAAAGGAAGAGGAATTGGATTCAAAAGTTTTGCCTGCTTCTTAAGAAAAAACACAGTTTTTATCTATTCTCTGTTTCTTAAGTATTGTATCCTTCTCCATCCTGGTAGTCACATATATGAGAAGTGATGCAATTTTAGGAAGAATTAAGCCTAAAAGAAAGAGAAATTGCACTAAAAAATATGCCTATTTCTTAAAGAAAAACACAGTTTCTTCGTCTGTTTCCTGGTTTTTGAGAATTGTTGTCTCCTTCTCCACCTGAGGTATTCCAAAGATTATAAACATAATGATAGGGAGATTTATGTGGAAGGAACCTCTACATTCAGCTAGGCTACATGAACACCCTGAAGTAGTAGCCCTTTTTACCAGAGCCAATTGGATGCCATTATTTGAAAAACTTTGTGGGTATGATGAAGAAGTAACGTAGGAGTTTGCCCTGTCCATTTTAGGGGTCTCACCATTGAAATCACCTGAAAGTTCATCATTAGGGTTACGAGTCTCCCACTTGGACTACCCTAGAGCAAGGAGGAAAAACCATTGGGTCAAGTTGCTAAGAAAGCCTTCTTCCAACCAAATGAGCATCATGTAGAGGACAAAAATTGCATTAGGAGAACAAGCACATCTTACCCTTGGGATGAGGTCAGTTATCAGCTTATCAAATACATCTCTTGTGAAGGAAGGTACAACATAGTTTATGCATACCATTTCATACTTCTACATGAGTTAAGATATGGCATGGATCTTCCTACACTCCAAAAACTTAGTATTCCCTATTTTCTCCTCCAGTCCCTAATAGATTCCAGCATCAAATTGAAGGCAAGAGGTCTAGACCAATTGGCTCACCATGGGATAATTAAAATACTAGTGGAAGAGGTCATCCACACCTTCACAATACCCATAGCCTAGGATATTTTTAAAAATATGACAAGGGAAGATGATGTAAAAGCCCTCACATATGACCTTAGTCCATCTGAAAGTGAGGGAGAAGAACAAAAAGGGGAAGATGAGGTGGAAACCAAAAAGGAGGAAGAAGAAAGACAATAGTGGGAAGAGGTGGATAGAAAGGCTTGATTCCATGAAAGGGAAGAGTATCTCACATCAGAGGCATGGGATGTCAGGGAGACCATTAGGGCCATCAAGGATGAGGAGATCAACTAGTTGCTCAAAGGATGAGCAACACATTCAGTTTGGGGGTGACGATGAGCCCCATAAATGGGTAATTATATGGGCTCACTTTGCCTCTTAACTCCCCTTAATCCACCATTATCATTATTTGATTACATGTTTTCGATTATATCTATGCTAATAGAGTCAATTGGGTTAGTCATTTTGCCATGAAGTCTAATGTGTGCCTTATGCATATTTTTGGTCAATTTTGGGACAAAGTCAAAGGATTAATGAGAATTTGGCAACCAATATTTGAGGAAAACAAGGGATAGGATTTGTAGGATAGTTCCCCCCTCATTTATGACTCCCTACCTCGAATCCTCCTTCAAAAAACTCAGAGCACAAGCAGCCACATCGATGCATCAAAGGGGCAGCCGAGCAAGTGAAGAAGAATTGTTGTTTATCTCTATTCTTGAGAGCTGAGCCTCCTTGATTTTAGGAGAGATATTGGAGGCTCTAGTTGTATAAATAGGAGGGATTAGGTTCTCAATAGTTTAGTTGGATGTTAGTCAGAATTCTCGCAGTTTTGTTGCAGTTCTTGCTCAGCTCATTTTCAAGCTTACTCTTGTGAACAATTTATGTAATGTGACTTTTATTTTGATAATGGATATGAAACATTTTCTGAGCCAACACTAATCTCTTTCAGAGGGCTGAATCTCTTGGGTTAGGGACCAACTTTGTACTTATATGCTTTTGATTCAGTTCATGAATTAATTTCTATTAGATAGATTCATTTTTCCTAAGTAGAATAGGTTTCTTTTGGTGGTTTACATAGCTGTTACCATTTCGGTTGTTGAAGTAGGTTAAATAGTGGTAAGAGAAAGATACAAAAAGGCCATCAACAGAGCTTGATCTCCTTTCCTCCTTTCGAGACCATGAATTGAGCTCAAGATCTGCTTACTTCCATAAAAACATAGATTTGCTTTCCCCATGCAATTTCTAGTGTTATAGTTTGATTAAGAGGTTAATGTTTTTCTTAAGATCCATTTTGCCATACTTATTTTTGTTTCTGAAATAAATATCTTTCTATGCTTTCCTATTCATATAGCACTGTTCAACATTTTATTCTTCTAGGTTAGAATTTAGGTTAACATAAGAGATAGTTCTGTTATTTTGGTACAACTGGTTATTTTCTTGCTCAATTTCAGTATTTTGACTTGCAGTTCTCTTACAACACACCTCTACTCACAATACATCAATGAAGTAGCCATCATCATCTCTTTTCTCATAGGTTTCACAAGTGATTCACAGCCCTTCACAAATCTGATCTAATTTCTGCATTTTTCTCATAAGCTTTCCTCTTGTCTCTTGAACAAATCCAACCATCATTTCCTTTGGTACTCATCCTTGATGAGCTTCAGAGACCTTTACGCCTCCCTATAATCTTAAGCTACCCATTCCCACCATTTTCCACCTTTAAAACCTCTAAAAACAACTCTCGGCATCCTCCTGTAGATACTCATGTAGATCCTCCTGTACATCCCCTGCAGCCTCTTGTAGAATTTCCTGAAAGTGACTTTTTGAAGTCAGATTGTAGAGGAAGTCTCCAAAAGGTTACCAGAGGCTTCTTATGACTCCCCCAAACCTTCCTACACCTTTGTAAACCCCAAGTTCACCTTCCATCACCACCAAATCTCTGCCACGACCACAAACAGATAAATTACAAGCATAACAATTTCACGTAAAACACTCAAAAACCCAAAAAGGTTTTTTTTTCTCATTTCCTTCCAGAAGTAGCTTCAATAGATGTAAGTCACTTTCTTAGTAGTCAATGGCACCCATTTCATCAGTTTTCATCTTTTTTTTTGCAAAAGTAGGGTTAGTTGGAAGAATTAGGGTTTTCTAGGGTTTTCTTTACACTCCAGTCTTCTTTCTCTTTCTGCAAGTAGAATAACCTTTTTAGAGTTAGCTTTCTTTCATCACAGCTAAAAGATTCTTTTGAGAATTCATAAAAGTTAGCTTAATCTCCTAGTGATCTTGCACCAATTGACCAAATGACAGCTTGCATTAAGAGCTAGTACTTGTGCATACATCACCATCGCTTCCAAGTTTGTTATGGACTACCCGGTTGATAAAAGTAAAGTAGGAAGCCCCGGGAGTTGTAGCATTCTTGCTGCAATACTGGTGCTCACCATTTCTTCACTCTTAGTGAAGCCCAATCCAATGAGATAAGAATCTATGTGAGTTTACCAAGTACAAGGTGCCTACTTGAGACCATAGAGTGATCTCTTGAGCCTACAAACATGTGTCTACTTACTAAAAGTCTCGAACCCCTCACGCTACTCAATGTATGTCTCTTCCTTAACCAATCTATTGAGAAATATAGTTTTGACATCCTTTTGGTGGATCCTCCACACAAATTATGCTTCAAATACATATCCTCTCTTGCTTAGTAAGCCTGGAAAGTCTCAGGCTCTAAGGAGTCAGTAAGCCTGGAAAGTCTCAAGCTCCATACTTTGACCAAAAGGTAATTTTATCCAGACAATATAGTATATAACATTACCATTGCAGTAAAGATCAATCCTTATAACCATGAGGCTAATAATTTTGAAGACCTTTTACAATCGGCTCAATCCTTCAAACAATCATTCAAATGGGCAAGGGGAAATCTGAGTCCTAGAGATTTTGAGAGCTTTCAGGAGTTAAAAAACAAAAGGTTTGAGGTAATCCCACTACATTTGTTGAAAATCAAGGGAGAGCCTACCCCAGTGTGACTATCAACAATGAGGGCCCTGATTCTTGCATACAGTCTCATATAGTTACAGGGAAAGCACTGAATACATAGAAAGATCAAGAGATTGAGACTACTGCAGAATCCAACAGGAAATTAGTCGAAAA
This sequence comes from Pinus taeda, assembly GCA_000404065.3. Taxonomy (NCBI): domain Eukaryota; kingdom Viridiplantae; phylum Streptophyta; class Pinopsida; order Pinales; family Pinaceae; genus Pinus; species Pinus taeda. The sequence goes on along the minus strand of APFE030382615.1, from coordinate 47,359 downwards.
GTAGGGTATGAGTACCCCACCCAATGATATTAGTTCAGAGATCAAAAGCAACAATTTGGAGCAGGAGTGGGATCAATTCAATAAGAAACCACAAGACACCCCCAAGACAAAAGATGCCCAAGAGACTACGAAGTATCAAACTCATATGCATGTTCAGAAGAATACAAAGTCTGAATTGATGGATGAGAAATCGAGCATGTCTCAGCAAATTGAAATCATCCCTGCTCTACCCACATGAGAAATTGTATTGAAGGTGACCGAAATCCCTCCTCTTGATGTGTTCTACAACCTGCTGCACAAGGCTATAGTAAGGAGACAGAGGAAACGGAGAAGGATAGAAACACCCAAAATCCCACCGGGGAATGAGCCAATGGACATAGTCTGGAAGGATGTCCCTTCCAACCTATCTGAAAACTTGACTAGATTGTCATAGTTTACAGGAGCATATGCAACTGATATCATGGACAAAGCTACCAAAATATCTTTTTTATTGGAGGAAAAGGAAGAAAATATTGCATAGCTCGAGCGGCAACTAGAAACAGAAAGGGAAAGTGTGAACAGGTAGGCTGCTAAACAGCTGGTCCAATTGCAACAAAGCATGGAGCTGCTAAAAATAAGCCATGAAGCAGACATATCAATGAAAAAAATGCAACTCCAAGACTTGTAGCAAGCGATGGAAATATATAAGGATGTTCCTACTGTCGAGGAACTCATCAAAGAAGCACTAGAGCTTAATTCTCTCTTATCAAAACAACAATAACAATTTTTCCAAAAGATGTCACATATCACTCCTTATCTAATCACTAGTGACCAACTAACAGATAAAGCGATTGACCATAGAACTGAGTTTACCAATCTCAACACAAGAATCTCAGAGTTCATTGAATGGAAAAAAATGGAAGAGAGGAGGAAAGTCGATATGCCTGAGATCAAGCATTCTTTTAACGGATTGAAAAGAAAGGATCAAACAAGCTGAACTAGTAGTGGTAAGAGTGGTCAGGGTGTTAAAGAATATAGTAAAGGCAGTAAACGATACTTTGTTTTCCACCAACTTGGTGAAAGAAGGTAACCTAAAAGAACTGTCTGACCTAAATGACTTGCATAACAGATGGAAGGAAAGAGTGGAAACTTAAAGGGAAGCAATCACAAAATTAGAAAAGACTAATTGTGAGTCATATTGGCAATACCTCGTCAAGCCACATAGTCAAATAATGACCGTTAACTACTATCTCCATTCAACGCAGTGGAGGCTACCACCTCTCACAGATGCAATTTTTGTAGGACAGGTTAGAACACAATTTGGGAACCTCCTCAAGTCAAACCAATGGCCGATATATGCGATGTGAAGGACAAGTTGGTAGACAAAAAATCATCATCATAGCCTCTACTCATTAAGCCACGATTTATTTTTAGAGTTAGTTAACTAGTTAGGACAAAGGTTGTTTGAAGCCTCCTCAATTTTTTGTATATTCTATTTTTGAACATTAGTTAGAATAGTATTTATACCCTTCTCATGCATTTAAAGAAGGGTCCAATATTTTATCAAAAACATTTGCAAAGAATTCACTATTATAATTTTGTGAATTCTTTGGTGAAATTATGGAACATGATCATTCTTTTTATATCAAACTACTTTCCTTTGTTGATGCACTTTTGTATACTTGGAAGATAATTTGATTTGAAGAAAGGAGTTGATATACGTCATTAGTCAAATGAGCATAACTTCATATATATTGTACTTCTATCTTGTATGATTATCCCTGTTTCTGTATAATTAGTGACAACACTTTATTTTCATCAATTGTATATGAGATATGTTTTTTTCTATTAAAGCATTAATTACACTATTGTATGATGCCTAGTTGATATTATTTATTTTCATATATATATATAATATAATATATATCATCACATATGCGTATATAGTTTATACATTTCTTTGACTAACTATTTAGTAAAAAAAATTATGTTTACACGTTACCATCTCTGTTTTATGTGTGATTGATTGTTATTATCACATGTTAAGTAGATATCTTTGTAGATCACATATTATATAGAAATACTTGGGTTTATATTAGATTAAGTTAGATAGAGATTTGCATGATAGAATAGTCCATTCGAGTTATCTTTATTATATTGCAATCACTCGTAGACCACCTACTCTCATTTTAAAACCCATACTAGGAAACTGGTGCCATTATCCCCAATTGGAGCTACCACTTTAAATGGAAAAGGAGTTGTCTTAAGGTCTGGACCTGGTGGTTATCCCCCATGTTGGAACAACAAAAATCCAAGACTTCAATATTTTGGCGCTAGAAGGAGAGCATCCAACTATGAATGGAATATAAATCTAAATATCAATAAATAAAAAATTCATAGGAGTCAAAACCCCTCTCCCACTTCTACACCTTCTAGATCTCATTCAAAATCTCTGAATCAGAAATCTGAAGTTGTAGAAATATATCCCTCATCTCCTAAAGTAGTAAGACAACTGCCTTCTCCAGAATACACTCGTGAGTCTCCCGAAGTCCATTCTTTGATATAGAAATTGGAATAGATATCCATTTCTACAGAGAAACTAGAGAGGCTTGAAGCTTCTAAAGAAAGTGTTACCTCCTTATTTTGAGAAACTGGTGTATTAACTAAATTGCAGAGTGAAAATCTTGGAGTAACTCATTTTGAGTTTCCCATCCCTCCACAACGTAGGAAATTTATTACATCAATATCTGAATTGGATGCTAGCGATATCACATCACGCTTCCATCCATCCACTTCTCCATCCATTTCTACTCAAACCAATGCTTCCCAACTATCCACTTCTCCAACTAGTACTACTAGTAGTAGTACTAGCCCAATAATAAGTTCTTCACCATCTATAACTACTTCTGGACTTGCCTTCCCATATTTTCAGTCTCCAACTCAAGCTATGGACAATCAACCCACTCAACCTTGGACAAATCCTAGTGGTGTTCTAGTTTCTAATCGAAATGCTCTCCCAACAAACCCAAAATCTGGTTACCTAACTACAATCCTGATGATGGTCTTCTAGCCGAAGAACATCTAAATGACTTTATGTTAGTCCAGAATCTTAATGGATTTTCACATGAAGATGTTGTGATCAGGTTGTTTCCTTATACTTTCCAAGGATCTGCTGGGTCTTGGTATTTTTCCCTTCCAGCAGGTTCAATAAGAGACTGGGATACTTTTCAAGAATTATTTCTTGCAAAATTTGGTGATGACAGGACCATTTCATCATTAGTCAATGATTTTTCTAACTTAAAAGCAAATTCAGATGAAAAGGTCAAAGACTTCAACTCCATATTTAACAAGTTACTAAACAAAATCCCAGCTGCCTCAAAACCTACAGTAGATGTACAGATAGAATGATACATATCCTCTCTTCCTTCTAATATTGCAATTTTTGTAGATAGAGCCAATAAGGCTACCCTTGTAGAAAACATGAAATAAGCCATGTCTGTAGAAAGAAGGATTATTTCTTTAGAAAAGAGATCACAAACAGAAAAAAGAAAGTCAAAGAAAGTAACATTTAAGGATGATTCAAAAAAGAAAACTTCAAAGGACCCTTTCGATCTTGAAGATCTTCAGAAAGTGTTAAAAATCATGTCTAATGAAATGGTAGAAATCAAGAAGTAGGTTGCAAAATCCTCTACTCCCAAGAAACCTTTTCGCTCATTTAAATGAAACCCTTCTTCTGCATCAAAACCACCTAATATTATTTCAAATTGTTTATCCGATCCAAAACCAGAAGAAGACTCACCAGCCGAAGAGGAAGCCGAAATAGAAGAAGAAGTTGAATTAAATGGAATGTGAGATTTCATTATTCCAACTGAAGAAGAAGCACAAGCTATGGAAGTAACTACAAGAAGTAAAAAATCTCCTGATATGTCTATGACAAATCAAAAACAGAACACTCCTACTCCTGTAAAGGAGAAAACAATAAGTAAGAAGTCTAAGACTAGTCAAACTGATCCTATTCCACTAGATCCTCCAAATGCTTCCAAAACATTGGTAATCTCAAATACAGTGGAATATAACAGTCAAAGATATGAAAAAGACGAGAGAAAATATTTATTTACAAAAACTCACTAAACTCAAGAAACAATAGAAAATTCTATTAAGAGAGTTAAAAGCAGTTCATGTATCCCCTCTATCATCTTTTGTAGTTACTCGAGCTGCCTACGATATGGGAAAACCTCCCTCATCTTCAAACAATGTAAATCAGATAGATTTAGTCCTAATAGGTAATAGGTATATCTCTCATACACCTCCATTTCTTCTTACTTATGAGATTTTCAACATAAATTTCCATAATTTCCTTGTTGATTCAGGTGCCTCTTCAAATATTATGTTAAGGACCGTGTGCAGAAAATTGAATATTACACCTCAAAAATATGCAGTACATATAGTTCAATTGGACACGACAAAAGTAGAGGTAAATGGAGAAAAATCATCATTTTCAATTAGGCTTTCTTCTAATCCAAAAGTTTCACAGATAGTCGATATTCTAGTGGCTCATATCCCTGAATTTTATGGTCTAATTCTAAGTAGGGATTGGTCTAAAAAGTTGCACATATACTTCGCTATTGATTGGTATCACATGTGGCTACCACACAATGGTAAAACAAACCAAATCAGAGTAAACCAAGAAAAGTTCATGAAATACATAATCATTGAGCTTGAGGCAAGTAATGAGCCTATTGCCTTCACCAATAATATCATTGGTAATTTCTCAGCTGAGTCATTTTTAGGATCTTTTAATGCTCAAAGGTCCCCCTTTCCGAATGATGTAGTAGTGTCTAAAATAGAGAATTTTTCACAAATAGATGTTTCAAAGTGTGTAAATATAGTAGATAAAATTTTAGATAATTCATTATTTTTGACTCTTTATTTTGATGTTTCGAAATCTGAAGATGGTGCAGGTGCAGGATGTATTTTAATCAACCTGCAACGAGAGAAAACCATGTTAGCTTGTAGACTTGAATTTCAATGCACTAACAATACCGTGGAATATGAGGCATTGATTCAAGGGTTGTATAAAGCCATTGGCCTTAATGTCAAATATTTACAGGTATATGGGGATTCTGAAATAATTGTTAAATAGGTAAGAAATACAAATCATTGTGTGTCTAGGAACCTTAAACATTATCAATCTCTTGCCCATAATCTTACTTCTGATTTCACTGATTTTAACATTTCTTCAGTTCCAAGGTTGCAAAATGCAAGTGTTGATTTACTTGCTAATGTGGCATCCAAGCTTATACCTTCTAAAGAATTTAATCAAGATAGATTTTCCATAGAGTTAGTTTTTAGGCTGTCCATTCCTGATAATGTGACAAATTGGAGAGTGTTTAATAATGACGTAAATATAATCGATTTCCTTATGTCAGAAGGGTATTATGAGGAACAGATCATAGATGAACATGAGCATAATCTACAAATCAACCATAAACAAGATTAAAACCCAATTCCAAAGTCTGTATTTAAGATGGAATATCTCTATGATTTAAAGGATAGATTCAAGAAGACTACCAACTCCAAAACTCAGAGTTCCACTCCGAGATTTGAAGTGGTAAACTAAGGGTCAATTGAAAAACCTCAAAATGTCAACCTAGGTCTTGGTTTATCATTTGAAGAAAGGATATCATTCATTAAGTTGTTAAAAACATATGAAGGTTTCTTTGCCTGGGATTATGAAAATCTCAAGCCTTATGATGCCTCTGTAATTCAACATACCATACCAATGACTTTGAATGAAATTCCAGTACAACAAAAGCTTAGGAAAATTCACCCAAACCTTAAAAGTCAAATCAGATCTGAATTGAACAAGCTTCTCAAAGGCAAAGTAATCTTTCCCGTTAGACACTCAAAATGGGTATCAAATATGGTCCCTGTCAAGAAAAATAATGGTGATACTAGGATTTGTATTGATATTAGAAATCTAAATAGAGCTTGTCAAAAGGATAACTTTCCTTTGCCTACTATGGAGCAAATGTTGCAATCAGTTGCAGGTTCTAAATTAATGTTTTTTCTAGATGGATTTTCAAGATACAATCAAATTCTTGTACATCCAAATGACAAATTATAGACAACATTTAAGACCAAGTGGGGGACATACACTTATCAGAAGATGCCTTTTGGACTCATAAATGCAAGTGCCACATTTCAACATGTTGTGGATATTGCTTTCAAAGGCTTGATTAATAAATCAGTTGTTATTTACCTAGATGACATCACAATCTATTCTAAGGATAGAAACAATCATTTAAATGACATAAAGCATATTTTTTAAAGATGCAAGAAATATGGCATTTCCTTAAATCCAAAAAAATATTTTTCTTTACCAGAAGGTAAACTCCTGGGATTTATAGTGTCTAAGAAATGGATTTACATTGATCTTGATAGAGTCCAAGAGATTGAAAAAATTTCTCTCCCACATAATAGAAAGACCATGCAATTGTTCCTAGGCCAAATTAATTTTGTAAAAAGATTTGCTCTAGATTTTTGACAGATTGTCCTACCACTTCAAGAAATGATAAGAAAAAACACTGTCTTCAAGTGGGGTGAAGAAGAAAGAGAATCATTTGAGTTGGTTAAAAAAGCCATTATCAATGCTCCTTCTTTAACAACCCTTGCATTTCTCAAAACTTTTGTGTTGTACACTTTTGCATCCGATTCATCATATGCAATGGTTTTAACACAGGTCAATGATCAAAATATTGAGGCACCCATCTCTTTTTTCAGTTCTAACTTGTAAGGTGCCGAGTTAAATTATTCAGCTCTTGAGAAACAAGATTTTTCTATTTTTAAAACCCTGAAACGTTTCATACATTTTCTTCTTAAAACCCATACAAAAAAAGTAGTACCTTACCCTGCAATAAGGCAATTATTGATTCAAAGAGAAGTAGGGGAGAAAAGAGCCAGTTGGGTTACTGATCTTCAAGAGTACAATGTAGAAATCTGGCCAGCTAAAATTGTTAGGGGCCAAGGTTTTTGCAAGATGTTAAATGGAGCTTCCCAACTATTAGCAGAAGAAGACCAAGGTGATGAAGTGTAGATATCAGAGGTAAGCCTTAATTATGCACAATCACAATATGTTGATTTGAAGTTTCATTTGAAGAATGGATATGCTCCTATGCATCTCAATTTTAAAACAAAATGTGCTTTAAGGTTGAAATCAAATCAGTATGAATTAATCAATGATGTATTGTTTAGAAATAATCATGATTAAGTATTGTTAAGATGCCTAGAAAAACCTGAAGTTGAAAAGGTCATGCAGGAATTACATGATGGACTAGTTGGAGGAAATTTTGGAGGAAACACCACAGCTCACAAAATCCTCCATGCAGGTTATTATTGGACAATACTATTCAAGGATGCGCATTAATATTCAGGAAAATGTAAAACCTGTCAAACTGCAGTTGGAAGAGGAAAAAAACTAGCATTCCCTTTGCAACCAGTGAACATCCAACAACCATTCGAACAATGGGGAATAGATATAATTGGTGAGATTGTTCCTAACTCTTCCAATTAGCACAAATACATCTGTATAGCTACTAATTATTTTACAAAATGGGTGGAAGATATCCCCCTAAAGATAGATAATACAAAAAGAATGATGAACTTCAATGATTAGTACATAATTACCAGGATTGGCTTACCCACAACTTTAATGTTTGACAATGCATCTTATTTCTTTAGAAATACAATGGGATAATTTTCTTTGAAGAGAGGTTTTAAATTAAAGTATTCAACCAACTATTATCTACAAGGTGATGGGTTAGCATAGTCGACAAAAAAAAACCTCGTCAGAATCATCAAAAGGAATATTGACCAAAATCATAGGAATTAGCACAAAGCATTGACATTTTTCTTTGGGTAGATAGAATTACATAGAAGGCCTCCATCGGTTCTTCTCCTTTTGCTTTAGTTTATGGAAAAAAAGTTTTTCTCCCCACAAACATGGCAATTCCATCTCTCACCCTAGTGCAATTCATCAATGAAAACCCTTCCTCCTCTCTCCAAGCAAGACAATTCCAGATTTCTTAAACTCGAGGAAGAACGAGAAAATGCTAAAGCAACCCACTTCCATAATCAACAATTAGTCAAATCCTATTTTCATACAACCTCTGCCAGTCATAAAAATTTTGAAGTAGGTGATTTGGTTTTGAAATGGGACAAAGCACGTGAGGAAAAAGGTAAACATACCAAATCCCAAAGACTATGTCTTGGCCCTTTCCAAGTCATTGAGAAAATTAGTCAATCAACATTTCTTTTACAAGACTTATTAGGAAGGACAGATTGCTTGCCCGTTAATGTACAAATTATCAAGAAATACTTTTCCTAGAAGATAACCTCTTCTAATTTTGTATCATTTCCCCTTTAAAATTCTTAGGAAAATAAAGGTTAAGTAGTATTTACTTTTGGTTTTTCAAAATAAAATCCTTGATAATATTTTTGATTTTTATCTTCTATAAGTAGGAAAAGTTAAAGAAATAATTAGGACATTTGAGCATCAAAATAAGCCTGATTTCTTTGGAAAAAATTGATCTTGTTGAAACATTTATTCTATGAACAAAGTCTTACCTTTACAAAGTATAGATGTGTTGTTATCAGTCAAGAAAAGAATCTTTAACCTAGTAAGGAATTTCTGCAGATCAATATCTTAAAACTCTCTCATTATCATCCAAAAATCTTAAATGAGCCAATGATTCACCCCATCTGATAAAATTTTCCTTTTTCAGAGTGTAATTCTAAAATATAAAATACTTAGAAGATAATAAGTCTCATTATGAGCTTGTTTGCCATGATCATAGGGAAATAATTAAACTGATATTACCAAAAATGCATACTAAAATAGGGTAATAGCCAATGATCTAATCAATCGAAGAACAAGGGGCCTCATCAAGGGACAACTTATTCAGTTTAGTCACAACGAGTGAATGGCATTGTTATTATTAGGTTACCAAGACTAGACAATGTCTTTTAAGAGACTAAAAAGAAAAGGTTATATAGAAAAGAAAAAGGAAAAGATCCAAATGAGATTGGAAGCAAGTGAATATCATATTAGATTTTTAAGATTTATTCAGATGGGAAAATGAATCATTATTGGTTAAAATATAACCTTGTCGAGGCTATGAATGCCTAATGGCAGCATAGACTCTATTCGTGATAAATGAGTAAAAAACCAAAAAACTAATCCGTAGAAAGACACCAGCTATATCTCTTTAAATCTTAACATTGTCTGGTGAAGGAATTTGTATTTTTATGACTACAAAGGGTAAAGTAGTTGAATAAATAGACTGGGTAAGTGATTATGATTCTAGAGAAATCATGTTTACTTTATAACTCATGTAATTATCATTCCTATAACTCCTCTTTCTTTGAAAGTTCTAGAAATTCCATAAAACCAATTAGAGGTAACTAGTTCTCCCAAGTGAATCACCAATTGTTGTAATATGAAACAACCCCCCTATTTATATATAGTAATATCTAATGTTAGACATATAAATGGGGACCCTTTTTCTAAATTTTTAGTCTTTAAAAAGTAAATCCTAACTCTAAGAAATTTCCTTGAAAACTCTTAAAACGACCCAAGTTTAGGATCCTCATTGCAAATCCCAAATCACATTTTCTCCATGTGATGATCATAGACACCTTAAAGAAATTGTGATATGCGATCAAACCTCCCACTGCAACATACCGATCAAAACCCCTTAAGAAATCACAAGTGCATTTTGCAAGAGTCGCAAGTAAATAAGACTTGCCACTGTGTCATCCATTAATGATTTGCGAAATCCGATATTGCGATATTCGTAATAGCATTTTGCATTATAAGTGGGCAAACACTATATAACATCGTTTTAAAAACTGTGATGCATGAATAAAGCAACAAGCATGGGAAGTAACTATGTTTTAATATAATAATGAATGGTTTGACAGGGTAATTAATGTTTAGCGGCCTGAGGAGAGGTAATGATTTTCCAAGTTATGGATAGTTAATGCTGAGTATCTCACTTGAAATCCTCCCACGATTCAATGTCATTTCACAAAGCTTTCAGCCTTAATTTCCCAATATTGTCTACGCTGATATATCTCATCCATTTCGGGCAAGCTACAAAAGATATGTCATTGTGGAAGGTGATGCAGAAATAGAAAAAGTAGAGCATTACATAGGCCGAGCTAACATAAATTTCAACTATATTCCTTGATAAGGTCTGCAGCACTGATGGGGGAGCAACAACTTGGGAGGTCATATACAATAGGCTTGAGGACGAGCATCCCAAGATTATTGTTAGAAAAGAGATTGGTGACTTAGTAAGACCTTCAGGACACCAATTAAAGGATGTTACATGTTGTTTCCTTCATAGAATAGGAGCGAGAGAAACAATCCTCCCATACACTGATATGATTAGGTGGGTGGTGGAAAACCTTACTATTGAAGATAGGAAATTCAGGAACTTCATAATGGAACTCATGGGATCATTCAGAGCAGAATACTTGAAGTAAATCTACCATATACCTGATCCTCGGGATATATATGATAAAACATATGTGGCTAACTTCACAAAGAAGAACAAAGAACCGTTGAAGATGATCCAGGGCCGGAGAGTACTAGAGAAAAAGTTCAAATTTGATCAAACAGGTATATATCCTATATCCTCTTTACAAAACCCCTACAACTATTAAATTGCTATGTTATGTAGGCTATATGGGTTACCTAATAATGATAAGTTTTCCATAGAATGGATTCATGTGATTGATGTTTGTGTTAATTCCCACATTATGAATTGGGACACCATCCTATCTAATAACCTAGCTGCCTTCATCATCGAATATCAATAGAGAGATCCTCCTCTCCAAAGAACCTTGCTCCATTCTATTTTAGTTTCTACATTATGGATGCCATCTGTTTCTGCACTAAATTTCCAATAGGGGTTGGAAATGGGCCTTGCAGGACCCCTACCCTATCCATCTCAGCCATAAGAAAATTTGGGAATCCCATTACATACCCCATTTCTATAAAATATGCCATGTTTTTATTTTGCTATTTCATCAAATAATTTTAAATAAGAAGGACCCCAGGTTTTCCCAAGAAGCTGCTACATCCCTTCTACTTGTTGACAAATATTTTGTTGAAGAATGGTTCACCTACATTAGGGTTTTTGGTAGCACACCAGATCCACATGTCCTCCCTTTGTATGTCTCTGATAAATTGTTAGTAAGATAAATAGCCCACTAGACCATGGGAAAAGGCTTGACCAAAGTTCTGAAAGAGACAAATAAGTTATTATGGCCATATTTTCCTATTAGGTGCAGTTACTTTTCATTAGAAAATTTTAATCATGTGATAAAGGAGTCAGTAAGCTTGGAAAGTATCAGGCTCCATACTTCACCCAAAAGGAAATTTGATCCAGACAAGATGGCATATAACATCACCACTACAGTAAAGATCAAGCCTTATAACCATGAGGCTAATAATTTTGAAGACCTTTTATAGTCGGCTCAATCCTTTGAACAATCATTTGAACGGGCAAGGACAAATCTAAGTCCTATAGATTTTGAGAGATTTCAGGAGTTCAGAAACAGAAGGCTCAATGTAATCCCACTGCATTTGTTGAAAACCAAGGACAAGCCTACCCCTAGTGTGACTATCAATAGTGAGGGACATGATTCTCGAATAGAGTTTCATACAGATACAAGGAAAGTGCTAAATACAAAGAAATACCAAGACATCGAGACTACTGTAGAATCCAATAGGAAATCAGTCGAAAAGTAGGGTATGAGTACCCAACCTAAAGATATTGGTTCAGAGATCAAAAGCAGCAGTTTCGAGTAGGATTTGTTGGTTCAGGTGCACAAAAGAATTAAATAAACACACAGCAGAAGCACATATAACACAGTATTTAACGTGGTTCACCCAACCAATCTGAGCTACGTCCACCAAACATAGGCATCAGGAATATATTAATCAAATTGGAGATTACATCAAGAAATCCTCACACACTCTTAGCAAATCATCTGAATGATTTCCTGTTATATAGCATAGAGAATCTAACAGCCTCATAACTCCCTCACATCA